>JAMPIV010013890.1:0-238853 GCA_024509875.1 Oreohelix idahoensis
CTTACAGTGATCTGCTACCTTACAGTGATCTGCTACTTTTGTCTGTCCTTACAGTGATCTGCTTCTTTTGTCTGTCCTTACAGTGATCTGCTACCTTTGTCTGTCCTTACAGTGATCTGCTACCTTTATCTGTCCTTACAGTGATCTGCTACCTTTATCTGTCCTTACAGTGATCTGCTACCTTTATCTGTCCTTACAGTGATCTGCTACCTTTATCTGTCCTTACAGTGATCTGCTACCTTTGTCTGTCCTTACAGTGATCTGCTACTTTTGTCTGTCCTTACTTTACATGATCTCTTACTTTTTGTCTGTCCTTACCTTACTTACAGTGATCTGCTACATTTGTCTGTCCTTACAGTGATCTGCTACCTTTATCTGTCCTTACAGTGATCTGCTACTTTTGTCTGTCCTTACAGTGATCTGCTTCCTTTTGTCTTGTCCTTACAGTGATCTAGCTTTCCTTACAGTGATCTGCTACCTTTATCTGTCCTTACAGTGATCTGCTACCTTTATCTGTCCTTACAGTGATCTGCTACCTTTATCTGTCCTTACAGTGATCTGCTACCTTTATCTGTCCTTACAGTGATCTGCTACCTTTATCTGTCCTTACAGTGATATGCTACCTTTATCTGTCCTTACAGTGATCTGCTACCTTTATCTGTCCTTACAGTGATCTGCTACTTTTGTCTGTCCTTACAGTGATCTGCTACCTTTATCTGTCCTTACAGTGATCTGCTACCTTTATCTGTCCTTACAGTGATCTGCTACCTTTATCTGTCCTTACAGTGATCTGCTACTTTTGTCTGTCCTTACAGTGATCTGCTACCTTTGTCTGTCCTTACAGTGATCTGCTACCTTTATCTGTCCTTACAGTGATCTGCTACCTTTGTCTGTCCTTACAGTGATCTGCTACCTTTATCTGTCCTTACAGTGATCTCTGTCCTTACAGTGATCTGCTTACCTTTATCTGTCCTTACAGTGATCTGCTACCTTTATCTGTCCTTACAGTGATCTGCTACCTTTATCTGTCCTTACAGTGATCTGCTTACCTTTATCTGTCCTTACAGTGATCTGCTACCTTTATCTGTCCTTTGATCTGTCTGTCCTTATCTGTGTGATCTGCTACCTTTATCTGTCCTTACAGTGATCTGATCTGCTACCTTTATCTGTCCTTACAGTGATCTGCTACCTTTGTCTGTCCTTACAGTGATCTGCTACCTTTATCTGTCCTTACAGTGATCTGCTACCTTTGTCTGTCCTTACAGTGATCTGCTACCTTTATCTGTCCTTACAGTGATCTGCTACCTTTATCTGTCCTTACAGTGATCTGCTACCTTTATCTGTCCTTACAGTGATCTGCTACCTTTGTCTGTCCTTACAGTGATCTGCTACCTTTATCTGTCCTTACAGTGATCTGCTTCTTTTGTCTGCCCTTACAGTGATCTGCTTCTTTTGTCTGTCCTTACAGTGATCTGCTACCTTTGTCTGTCCTTACAGTGATCTGTCTGTCCTTACAGTGATCTTTTGTCTGTCCTTACAGTGATCTGCTTACAGTGATCTGCTACCTTTACCTGTCCTTTACAGTGATCTTCCTTCAGTGATCTGCTACCTTACAGTGATCTGCTACTTTTGTCTGTCCTTACAGTGATCTGCTTCTTTTGTCTGTCCTTACAGTGATCTGCTACTTTTGTCTGTCCTTACAGTGATCTGCTACCTTTATCTGTCCTTACAGTGATCTGCTTACCTTTATCTGTTCTTACAGTGATCTGCTACTTTTGTCTGTCCTTACAGTGATCTGCTTCTTTTGTCTGTCCTTACAGTGATCTGCTACTTTTGTCTGTCCTTACAGTGATCTGCTACCTTTGTCTGTCCTTACAGTGATCTGCTACCTTTATCTGTCCTTACAGTGATCTGCTACCTTTATCTGTCCTTACAGTGATCTGCTACTTTTGTCTGTCCTTACAGTGATCTGCTACTTTTGTCTGTCCTTACAGTGATCTGCTACTTTTGTCTGTCCTTACAGTGATCTGCTACTTTTGTCTGTCCTTACAGTGATCTGCTACTTTTTCTGTTCCTTACTGTCCTTACAGTGATCTGCTACAGTGATCTGCTACCTTTTGCTGTCCTTGCAGTCAACTGCGTACCCTTATCTGTCCTTACAGTGATCTGCTACCTTTGTCTGTCCTTACAGTGATCTGCTTCTTTTGTCTGTCCTTACAGTGATCTGCTACTTTTGTCTGTCCTTACAGTGATCTGCTTACCTTTATCTGTTCTTACAGTGATCTGCTACTTTTGTCTGTCCTTACAGTGATCTGCTACCTTTATCTGTCCTTACAGTGATCTGCTACCTTTATCTGTCCTTACAGTGATCTGCTACTTTTGTCTGTTCTTACAGTGATCTGCTACTTTTGTCTGTCCTTACAGTGATCTGCTACCTTTATCTGTCCTTACAGTGATCTGCAGTGATCTGCTACTTTTGTCTGTCCTTACAGTGTGATCTGCTACAGTGATCTGCTTCTTTTGTCTGTCCTTACAGTGATCTGCTACTTTTGTCTGTCCTTACAGTGATCTGCTACTTTTGTCTGTCCTTACAGTGATCTGCTACTTTTGTCTGTCCTTACAGTGATCTGCTACTTTTGTCTGTCCTTACAGTGATCTGCTACTTTTGTCTGTCCTTACAGTGATCTGCTACTTTTGTCTGTCCTTACAGTGATCTGCTACCTTTATCTGTCCTTACAGTGATCTGCTTACCTTTATCTGTTCTTACAGTGATCTGCTACTTTTGTCTGTCCTTACAGTGATCTGCTTCTTTTGTCTGTCCTTACAGTGATCTGCTACTTTTGTCTGTCCTTACAGTGATCTGCTACCTTTGTCTGTCCTTACAGTGATCTGCTACCTTTGTCTGTCCTTACAGTGATCTGCTACCTTTATCTGTCCTTACAGTGATCTGCTACCTTTATCTGTCCTTACAGTGATCTGCTACTTTTGTCTGTTCTTACAGTGATCTGCTACTTTTGTCTGTCCTTACAGTGATCTGCTACTTTTGTCTGTCCTTACAGTGATCTGCTACCTTTATCTGTCCTTACAGTGATCTGCTACCTTTGTCTGTCCTTACAGTGATCTGCTACCTTTATCTGTCTTTTATCTGTCCTTACAGTGATCTGCTACCTTTATCTGTCCTTACAGTGATCTGCTACCTTTATCTGTCCTTACAGTGATCTGCTACTTTTGTCTGTTCTTACAGTGATCTGCTACTTTTGTCTGTCCTTACAGTGATCTGCTACTTTTGTCTGTTCTTACAGTGATCTGCTACTTTTGTCTGTCCTTACAGTGATCTGCTACTTTTGTCTGTCCTTACAGTGATCTGCTACTTTTGTCTGTCCTTACAGTGATCTGCTACCTTTGTCTGTCCTTACAGTGATCTGCTACTTTTGTCTGTCCTTACAGTGATCTGCTACTTTTGTCTGTCCTTACAGTGATCTGCTACTTTTGTCTGTCCTTACAGTGATCTGCTACTTTTGTCTGTCCTTACAGTGATCTGCTACCTTTGTCTGTCCTTACAGTGATCTGCTACCTTTATCTGTCCTTACAGTGATCTGCTACCTTTATCTGTCCTTACAGTGATCTGCTACTTTTGTCTGTTCTTACAGTGATCTGCTTTTGTCTGTCCTTGTCTGTCCTTACAGTGATCTGCTACTTTTGTCTGTCCTTACAGTGATCTGCTACTTTTGTCTGTCCTTACAGTGATCTGCTACCTTTATCTGTCCTTACAGTGATCTGCTACCTTTGTCTGTCCTTACAGTGATCTGCTACCTTTGTCTGTCCTTACAGTGATCTGCTACCTTTTTTTACAGTGTACTCTGGCTTACCTGTCCTTACAGTGATCTGCTACCTTTATCTGTCCTTGACAGTGATCTGCTTACAGTGATCTGCTTTTGTCTGTCCTTACAGTGATCTGCTACTTTTGTCTGTCCTTGTCTGCTACTTTTGTCTTACAGTGATCTGCTACTTTTGTCTGTCCTTACAGTGATCTGCTACTTTTGTCTGTCCTTTCTGCTACCTTTGTCTGTCCTTACAGTGATCTGCTACCTTTATCTGTCCTTACAGTGATCTGCTACCTTTGTCTGTCCTTACAGTGATCTGCTACCTTTGTCTGTCCTTACAGTGATCTGCTACCTTTATCTGTCCTTACAGTGATCTGCTACCTTTATCTGTCCTTACAGTGATCTGCTACTTTTGTCTGTCCTTACAGTGATCTGCTACTTTTGTCTGTCCTTACAGTGATCTGCTACCTTTGTCTGTCCTTACAGTGATCTGCTACCTTTGTCTGTCCTTACAGTGATCTGCTACCTTTATCTGTCCTTACAGTGATCTGCTACCTTTATCTGTCCTTACAGTGATCTGCTACCTTTATCTGTCCTTACAGTGATCTGCTTCTTTTGTCTGCTGTCCTTACAGTGATCTGCTACCTTTATCTGTCCTTACAGTGATCTGCTACCTTTATCTGTCCTTACAGTGATCTGCTACCTTTATCTGTCCTTACAGTGATATGCTACCTTTATCTGTCCTTACAGTGATATGCTACCTGTATCTGTCCTTACAGTGATCTGCTACCTTTGTCTGTCCTTACAGTGATCTGCTACCTTTGTCTGTCCTTACAGTGATCTGCTACCTTTGTCTGTCCTTACAGTGATCTGCTACCTTTATCTGTCCTTACAGTGATCTGCTTACCTTTATCTGTCCTTACAGTGATCTGCTACTTTTGTCTGTCCTTACAGTGATCTGCTACCTTTATCTGTCCTTACAGTGATCTGCTTACCTTTATCTGTCCTTACAGTGATCTGCTACCTTTATCTGTCCTTACAGTGATCTGCTACCTTTATCTGTCCTTACAGTGATCTGCTACCTTTATCTGTCCTTACAGTGATCTGCTACCTTTATCTGTCCTTACAGTGATCTGCTACCTTTATCTGTCCTTACAGTGATCTGCTACCTTTGTCTGTCCTTACAGTGATCTGCTTCTTTTGTCTGTCCTTACAGTGATCTGCTACTTTTGTCCTTTCTTACAGTGATCTGCTACCTGTATCTGTCCTTACAGTGATCTGCTACCTTTATCTGTCCTTACAGTGATCTGCTACCTTTATCTGTCCTTACAGTGATCTGCTACCTTTGTCTGTCCTTACAGTGATCTGCTTCTTTTGTCCTTTCTTACAGTGATCTGCTACTTTTGTCCTTTCTTACAGTGATCTGCTACCTGTATCTGTCCTTACAGTGATCTGCTACCTTTATCTGTCCTTACAGTGATCTGCTACCTTTATCTGTCCTTACAGTGATCTGCTACCTTTGTCTGTCCTTACAGTGATCTGCTACCTTTATCTGTCCTTACAGTGATCTGCTTACCTTTATCTGTCCTTACAGTGATCTGCTACTTTTGTCTGTCCTTACAGTGATCTGCTTCTTTTGTCCTTTCTTACAGTGATCTGCTACTTTTGTCCTTTCTTACAGTGATCTGCTACCTGTATCTGTTCTTACAATGATCTGCTACCTTTGTCTGTCCTTAACAGTGATATGCTACCTTTGTCTGTCCTTACAGTGATATGCTACCTTTGTCTGTCCTTAACAGTGATATGCTACCTTTGTCTGTCCTTAACAGTGATATGCTACCTTTGTCTATCCTTAGTGATATGCTACCTTTGTCTGTCCTTACAGTGATATGCTACTTTTGTCCGTTCTTACAGTGATATGCTACTTTTGTCTGTCCTTACAGTGATATGCTACCTTTGTCCATTCTTTATCTGTTCTTACAGTGATCTGCTACTTGTGATATGCTATCTGTATTTGTCTTTTTTTATTAGATTATCAATTTTAAGGTTACTTTATGATGCCTCAACAGTTTCCAAAGCAGCTGTGGTAATTATATATCTAAACTGTGGAATACCTTTTCATAGTTCACAAATCCAGTATAAAGTGATGCAATAACTTCCAAGCTCTGTTCAACTGACATGCATAGCTTGACTTTCTAGTCTTAAATAATATTGACTCCTAAATGGGGAGCAAAGAATAGGAACACCAGACATGTCACAGAAATTGACCAAGGAGAGCTGGACTTTGCCATCCTATAGAAATTTAAAGCCAAAAAACATAAAAAACTCATCTAAAGCAAGCAATTCTTATAATATTCTTCAGTGCTGTATTTAAAAAAAATGAAGATAAAAATAGTGCTGTAATTTTTTTTTCTCCAGATTTTCACTCTTGCTGAGAGTCTTGGTGGGTTTGAGAGCCTTTGTGAGCTGCCGTAAGTCAGAAGAGTTTTATCAAGTTTTTGTACCCGCTTACTTACATGTATTATTTAGTGACTCCAGCCTGGACAGGCAGTTTGATAGTGAATGTTCTTCTTTGATCCTTAGCCGCCGACCGTCAAAGCAGTCAGTGGCCATCACGCCTGGTGGCATCTTGTAGGACAACAACAAATTGATTCCACTTTGCTCGGTCAGTGGCCATCCTTCGTACAGTGCCCCAACTCTGGTTCATTCTTTGCATCTCAGCCTCCACAGTCCTCCGCCAAGTTGTTTTTTGTCGGCCTCTCTTTCATTTTCCTTCAGGGGTCCATAGCATAGCTGTTCTTGTGATGGCATCGGGGTCTCTTCTGAGGACATGGCCAACCCAGCTCCAGCATCTGCCAGCTATGGTGGTGTGCATGCCCTCTTGCTTGCTCCGAGTAAGCAGATCTTGGTTGGTGATGGTATTCGGCCAAAAGATTCAGAGAATTTTTCTTAGGCATGTTGTGTGAAAAGAGGACAATTTTGACATTTCCTTCTCTGTAACTCTCCAGCATTCTGCACCATAGAGAAGCATAGAAAGCACACAGCTCTGATATAATCTTAATTTTGTGCTTGTGCTGTACTGAGAGGACTTTCAGATGTTGTTTAGACTAAAAAAGGCTGTTCTTGCTTTGTTCATTCTGTTGTTGATGTCTTTGCTTGCTCCGCCGTCTGGTGTTACTATGCATCCTAGGTATGTGAAGGTGTCTGTCTGTTCCAGTTGCTGATTCCTTACTGATATGGGCTCAGGGTTGCTCACATTGAGCATCATGACCTCTGTCTTCTTTAGATTGATGTTCAAGCCCACCTGCTGGCTATACTTATTAAGTCTATCCATTTTTTCCTGGATGTGTTGATGTGAATGTGCTAGTAGTGAATGTCATCTGCGTATTCCAGATCTTCCAATGTAGAAAATGTAGTCCATCTTATTCCTCTTGGACTGCCCTCTGTTGTCTGGTGCATCACCCAGTCTATGAGTTAAAAATAGAATGGTTGATAAGGGGCATCCTTGTCGGACTCCTGTATCCACCTCAAAGGTTAGGTTGCTCTGCCTGCCCAACGCTACACATAAAGTTGGCATAGAGGCTTTTTATGATTGACACTATGCAGCTTGGAATTCCATAAGCCCTCAGTATTTTTCATAAACTGTCTCTATGAATACTGTCAAAAGCCTTTTCAAAATCAACGAAATTAATGTACAGCTGTCTTTGCCATTCTGAGCACTGCTCTATAATGTTCCTGAGGGAAATATATGATCTACACATCTTCTGTTCTTTCTAAATCCTGCTTGTTCTTTCCTCAGTTTGTCTACTGCTTTTGAAATTCTCTGTATAATTACCCTGCCTAGTATTTTGCTGGGAACTGAGAGGTGTTATTCCTCTCCAATTATTGCAGTCTGCAAGATTTCCCTTTTTGGGCAATTTGACAATTATTCCTTTGTTCCACTCTGTTGGTGTTGTCCCTGTTTTCCAGACTTGTGAAAATAGTCGTTCTAATAGTTCTGCTGCTAGCTCAGGGTCTGTCTTAAATAGCTCTGCATTTAAGTTGTCATGGCCAGGAGCTTTTCCATTCTTAAACCCTTTGATTGCTATGATGATTTCTTCTTTTCGTGGAATGTCTGTATTAACATCTAGATCATTTTCAGCCTCAGGAACATTCAATTGTGTCTTTGGTGGTTCCTTGTTCAGAGTTTCTCTGGAATGCTCTGCCCATCTTGTTTCCTGTTCATCTGCTGTCGTGATGAGATTTCCTTGCTTATCTCTTACTAATGTAATATTGTTTGCACCTCGTTTTCTGCTGATGATTTTAGTTATTTTGTATACTGTGCTTTGTTCATTTCTCAGTGCTGCCTCTTCTGCCTGTCCTGCAAAGATCGTCTAGGAAATTCCTTTTGTTGGCTCGGGTTTGGCGTTTAACTTCCTTGTCTAGCTGAATGTACTGCTCGCTATATAGTTGCTTTAACCTGGGGGACTTCGCTTCTGTTTTCTTTCTTTTCATTTCCTTTCTCATCATTATGGTGTTTAATGTTTCTGGTGTTATCCAGTCTTGCTTCTTCCTTTCCTGGAATCCCAAGCATGGTTTGCTGCTTTCCTTATATATTGTTGAAATGGTGTTGAATTTCTGGTCTATATCATCAGTCAATGTCTTTTCCTGACTTTTGGCAAATTGATATCTCTTCTTTATATCAGCTGCAAAAGCTTTTCTGGTAAGGGGGTCCTTCAATTTGCTGATGTCAAACCTTTTCTGTGTAGTTACAGTTGGTCCAGCCATTCTGAGTTTCAGTTTTGCTACTACTAAATGTAGTGAAATTGACAGAGATACAATGGTAAAATACCTCCAAAGATAACATTTAAGGATAAAAACATAATGCGTAGGCTGCGAATAGTACATGATCGCCTAGACCGCGGGTCATCATCCTCCATAAAAATTGACTTGCTAGACAGGAGGGGAACGGCGGATCAAAAAAGGAAAAAAAATATGACTGGAAAGATTGCGTGAGACTGGAAAGGCTAAGGAGACGCAATTGGGGGGGAAACGGAGAAAAGTCACGTCCCCAAATTGACACGAGGTACGGAATGGACGCTTTTGCGATACCAAGCCCTTGATTTGAATTCAGCGGCTAAACGCAGATGTTCGAAATATTACAAAATTTAAAAAGTACTTTTTTCTTAATATTAATGTTAGGAATATAAAAATTAGCTGGCCGGATGACCCATTCTGAGCAGTGAACTAATATGTTCTTAATTTTACAGACGGATAGATAATATTGAAGATAATGACAAAAGACAGTGTTGTTCACATCCGCGACAGACTGTATTGAATCTAAAAGTGTCGCTATTTGCAAAAAAAAAACACGACCTCGAGACGCAGGTGTTCAAATCTACTTAGTATGGAAGAGAAGGGATATTTGTGGTGGCTGTGTCTAAATATAACTTTTAATGACAAAAATTTGGAGGGGAGAGAAAGGTTGGTTCAAAAATCAAGTACATTTTTGTAGAAACACAAGTAGAGACGGACAGACTAACAGATAACCATCCATACTTGACTGAAGCATGACTGAAATGACTTTAGGGTAGGAAATTTGAATTTAAAATAAACCTAGGCAGTGATTGGCCACAGACAATCATATTATTAGCGCTCAGGCGCGAAAGTGGGGTCATTCTTCAATAGTTGTTCAGTGATAGACACAGATTTTAAAGTGTGGTGATTTCCATATGAAAGAAAGTGAAATAAATTTAGGGACGCCATACTATAGCCAGCAGCTCAGCTGAGTTTTGCTGGCAATTCTGTGTTATTTATTCATAATCTGGTAAGATTGAAATTATTTCTTTGTATATTTTGAATATTGTTTCATGTTTGAGTGATTTGATACTGCCATATCGAAATCTAGCCTTACAAACAAGTAGGGATTTGCTCTAGACCCCCCGCCCAAGTCAGGGTCTAGGGACCAACAATGTACATAAACTCCAGCAAGGGTTAGGAAAGACAGATCAAGTGTTGAGAATAATGAAACATATTACCTATCCTCTTTTAGGGCAGAAAACTAATAAATATTTTTCAGAATCTATAGTCTGGGAGGATCTATCTGATGTAAAACCACCATGGTAAATGTGCTGTTTGGTCAGAGAGATCTGACCTGTCTGTATGATGTGGTTGTTGTGTCAGTGTTGTGTCCAGACGTGGGTAGAGAATAGATTTTGACACATGGCCCATACTTTGATTGCAGAGCTGTGAGTTTCTGTTGTCAACAAAGCAGTGTCTATTCAGTTGGTGACTTTACTCGAGTGTATCTGTGCAGTACTTGTGACAGAGACCACCATTATTGCCCGCCAGCACAGAGAGGTGGGACCACAAGATTTCAGCACCAGAGCTACAACTACAAGATGAGTGAGCCTCTGGTCTGCTGGACATTCACCAACGCTTTGTAATTACTAATATCCCCATAAAAATTCCCACCATTTTCTGGACACTGTGTAGTCAATATAGACAGGTGTGATGAGGCCACCCCAACAGCACAAACATTAACTATCCTCCCAAGTAGATGACTACTAGAACATTTTAATAAAACTAACTAGTATAGTACATATATATGTACACTATTGCATTTATGATATAATATTCCATGCATTTCTTTTCATAATCTTTAAATCCTTTTAAGTTCTGGTCAACCTAAAAAATTGATACAGAACAAAATAAATGTAATATAATTCTATCAAAAAATTTTACACACGTGAGTTAGTTCAGTGTATTTTAACATTTATTAATATTATTAGTCTTGTTAAATATCTGTGGGTATATCTATAACCTATTACACCACACTACATATCATAACCCTAGACACTTTACGTAGCCACATTCATTAAAAAAAATTAAGTGTGAGGTCGTAGTGGTAGCAAGAAAGGCCTCCTGACAATTCTCAACTACATTTTATCTCAGGAGCCTTCACAGCTGGCCTCATACAATTACATTTAGTAATATCACCATCATACAATACCAACAAACACCACTACACTAAATGGTGATCACTTCCCACATCCGCACTTCTTTTTACCTTCACATCTTGTAATGCATGTCTCCATCTACCGTTAATCATAATGTGGTCTATCTGGTTTCTGTCCTGACCATTTGGTGATTCCCATGTTAATTTGTGAATTTCTTTGTGTGGGAAAAGTGTTCCTCCAATGACCAGGTTGTTAATGCTGCAGAAACTTATTAATTTATCCCCATTTTCGTTTGCTGTTCTGCTGCCGCATTTCCCCATTACTCTTTCATTATATGTATTGTGTGTTCCAACTTTCGCATTGAGGTCCCCCATTACTACAATAAGATCATATCTAGGTGTGTCTTTCATTTCTTTCTGCAGTTGTTGATAGAATTCATCCTTGACCTCATCATCGCTGTTATTCGTTGGTGCGTAGCATTGTATTATTGAAGTGTTGGTGAATCTCCCTCTCAATCTTATTCTTATCAGTCTGTTGTTGATGGGTTTTCATTCCAGACAGTGAATGTAATATGGTTCTTTTCTACGTCTTTCTGAACTCTTCTTGGGTCTTTGCTGCAAAAATGATTTGTTTCCATTTTTCTGTATCTTTATGGTATCTCAACAGTTTGTAATTCTCAGCTTTTTCATGTTCATCATTTTCCTTCTTCAATACCCCTTACTCTTGTGTCCTTAATTTTCTCATTATACTTTTAACACATCTCTCTGCTAGCCTCCATTTGTTTAACAAGTCCTTTCAGTTCTATGGAACCCTGATGATGGCTGTAACTGGTGATTAGTATATCAGTTTCCAGCTCTGCGCTCCCATTGGCCCAAGTTCTGCACTCTCTACCAAGGCTAATGATGACATGCTGGTAGTTCGTCCAGTTCTCACCTGACTTACTCCACTCTTCTCCATTGAATATATTTACAACTGTGGTCACCTGTCTAATAGTTGCCTCTGCTTGCACCATCCATGACATCCCCTTCCTTATTTTTGCTTCTTTGATGTCAGCTATGTTCCCATGCAGAAGATGCTTTTTGTCTGTGGTTACTCACAAATAAGCTTTTGTCTGGGCCATCATATATCTGGATTTAATAGACAACAGTCCGAGCATGTGCTGCATCGTCGCAATGGGGTATCTCGTGTACAGCCCAAGACTATACGCATCCCTTCATTTTGAATATGTTCAAGTCATTCACATTATGATATTGACAGCGTTAGTATTCCTCAGCCATACTCGATTACAGACAGGACCAGCTGATGATACAGGAGAGACAGTAGTCTCTGCTCCAGGTGCGCTGCAGCCATTGTTTTTAGGACTGTCAGACCTCTCTGTAGCTGTGTGCTTTCTGTGCTTCTCTATGGTGCGGAATGCTGGAGAGTTACAGAGAAGGAAATGTCGAAACTGTCCTCCTTTCACACAACATGCCTAAGAAAAATTTACCGAATCTTTTGGCCGAATACCATCACTAACCAAGATCTGCTTACTCGTAGCAAGCAAGAGGACATGCACACCATCATAGCTGGCAGACGCTGGAGCTGGGTTGGTCATGTCCTCAGAAGAGACCTCGATGCCATCACAAGAACAGCTATGCTTTGGACCCCTGAAGGAAAACGAAAGAGAGGCCGACCAAAAACAACCTGGCGGAGGACTGTGGAGGCTGAGATGCAGGGAATGAACCAGAGTTGGGGCACTGTACGAAGGATGGCCACCAACCGAGCAAAGTGGAATCAATTTGTTGTTGCCCTACAAGACGCCACTAGGTGTGTTGGCCACTGACTGCTTTGACGGTCGGCGGCTAAGGATCAAAGAAGAAGAAGAAGACCTCTCTGCATGTCTGTATGATGTGATCAATATGGTGCTTATACATTAGCCTGCGATCAAATGTTACTCCAAGGCATTTCAACTTGTCTTGCCTTTCAGTTTTATCTCCACTGAGAGTAATGTCTGGAAGATCTGCTTTCAGTATGGAGTTATTCAAGGAGCACCACAGCTCACAGGCTTTGTTGAGATTGACCTTGGAGCTGGTTTCCACACACCACTTAGAACTGCCTGAAGAGTCTCATGTATGCTTTTAACCATTTCTTGTCTATCTGAGCCAGTCCTGTAAGTGAGCAAGTTATTGGCAAAAATTAATGTTCATCCCAAACCTGTTAGTTGAATTACAGCTATTTTTACTGTATAGATGTTAAACAGCACCGGTAAAAATGGAGAACCATGGGGTAATCCATGGGCAAATTGTGCGTTGGTTCTGATGTCCATGTTCCCAAGCAAAATGCAACTGATCTCTCCGTTAAGGCAGCTGCTATCCACCTTGTTAGCCAGGGTTTACACCACATGCCATTACATGGTCCATCAAGGTTTCAAAGTCCACACTGTTGTAAGCATCCTCTAGTTAATAGCCACAGCCACCGTTTTTCCAGTCCAAGATGTCTTGATGCATTTCTTGCGATCTAAGTTTCTAGCATGCTTTGATTCTTTTTTTCAGTGTGATTGACTTGGTTTAAGACAGAATGTTCATGTGAGGAGAAGTCACAATCGATGGCTGTAACTTATGGGTATGCTTGAATAGTGGCATGTTTGTGTAAAGTGCAGTACAATGACATTGTCAGCCATGTTGTCTAGACAGATTTTGTTACTAAAGAGATGATGTGAAATTTCTACACATATTTTCACAACAATGGCGTTGTCAACAAATATCTTCACATTCAGTTTTAACACAGTGCTGATCAAGAATTGTAATAAGCATTGTAAGACTCAAGTTAAGGCATCTTCATGGAAAGCCCCAGCTAAGTATGCAAAACATACCCATATCATGGGTTTAGTAATATTTTAGTCATTAGTAAATGACCCCAAGTAATGTGAACCAGTGTGCAGAGAGACTGGATGGCTGCTGGGTAAGCAGTCGTAATCACTGGCTGTCTGGAGGACGAGATAGGTGGCACCAGGCAGATGGACACCCTAAGTGACATCACATGCCTTTTCCCTGGTATGGTGGCTCTACCAGGGTGACTGGATACTTCCACTATCTATTGCAGTGCTACCATGAGTTATCTCACCTAGTAGAACACACCAGTATTAGATAATCTCATCTGTCATTTCTCTGTTCATATATCATTTCTCTGTTCCTGGGTTAAAAAAAAAAAATTTGTTTCATTCTACATACACGTATATTCAAAGTGTATAAATGTTTTTGGGACACACTACTATATGTTGTTATTGATCCAGTGGCGCTTGGGCTCTCGTCCTTCGGCCCAAACACACTACTATGTAGAACAGAGGAATATGCCTGAACCACTTCACAAATAAGTACCTATCATTATAGCTTTGGGAGGACATTTTTGTTCTGTCTGAACAGGGTTTTTAAATAAATATCTTATCCTTTATGAAGAAGGTTAAACCTTGAGTCTCACATACAGACTGAGGTTAGCTCTCTACAATGATGTGAAGAATCTGTGTACATATGAAGAATCTATGCATTTGTTTCAGTAAACCTTGAGTCTCACATACACAGACTGAGGTTAGCTCTCTAAATTGATGTGAAGAATCTGTGTACATATAAAGAATCTATGCATTTGTTTCAGTTCCCTGCAAACTCATGCTTCAGTGCCAGAAGACCAAAGACTGGCCTTGGGCATCACTGACTCCCTCATACGCTTGTCGGTAGGCATAGAGGATGTAGATGATCTGATTAAAGACTTAGATCAAGCATTGCGGGCTTCTGTAGGCGTAACAAAGGTATGTATGAGATATCGAAAAAACAAAAATACTTTCTCTCTGTTTTTTTCTGACCAAGTGCTAAATCCATTTCATGTATTCTTCTTCATTCCTCTTTCTTTTCATTCCTTAAAGAGCATGAAGCTATCCCCATAGTTGGGCCTCCATGTAAGAAGCCTTCACCAAAGCATTTTATGTGGCAGTTAATTTTACATGATTAGGTTGCCATTCCCAGTGCATAATCTCATACATACAGGTCCATAACCCAGAATCCAAAATCCTCAGAGACTGCTATGTTTTGGAAATCAGATTTTTTTTTTTTTGGTTTTAGGATTTTGCCCAAAGTAGACCAAGTCGCCCAATAAGTAGCCCAGATCACCCGAAAATTGGTTCAAAAATTGCCCAACAGTTGGCCGAAAAATCTTGATTTTCAGAATATTTTGGGTGTTCGGATTCTGGGTTATAGACCTGTAATTGCTTTTGTTACATGCCTAAGACAGCGTTGTCCTATTTTTTCTTGAAATTTTTTTTGTGGTTTAACATTTTTTACAGGGTGGGATAACCAGCCCCATGCCCAAGCCTCCTTAGTCGCTTTCTACGACATGATGCTTGGTAGCGAAAAGTGTTACTATTATTTGCTCCCCTTTTGGGCCTCGGTAACACACAGGTGCCTACTAAATGATAATTTTATCATAGTCCCTTCATAAAGGTAATAAGTAACTAAGGTAGTATAACAAATGCTTGAACAGGCAAAAAAAAAAAAAAGTTAAATGTAAGAATCAGGAGAGCTCAAACACACCTATATTTATCCATTCTGCAATACAAAAGGTAGTATCTCCTCATTAGTGTAATTCCCAGAAGTTTCTCAGGAGACAAAGAAAGAATAAAGCAACTGCTGCTAGGACGAATGTTTGTAAAATGTGAGAAAAGTGAGGTTGTACTTACGGAGCTAGCAACCTCATTGTATAAACCAACTGCTTCTATGAGGAATGTTTGTAAGAGGTGAGAAAAGTGAGGTTGTACTTACGGAGCTAGCAACCTCATTGTGTAAACCAACTGCTTCTATGAGGAATGTTTGTAAGAGGTGAGAAAAGTGAGGTTGCACTTACGGAGCTAGCAACCTCATTGTATAAACCAACTGCTTCTATGAGGAATGTTTGTAAGAGGTGAGAAAAGTGAGGTTGTACTTATGGAGCTAGCAACCTCATTGTGTAAACCAACTGCTGCTAGGACAAATGTTTGTAAGAGGTGAGAAAAGTGAGGTTGTACTTACGGAGCTAGCAACCTCATTGTGTAAACCAACTGTTTCTATGAGGAATGTTTGTAAGAGGTGTGAAAAGTGAGGTTGTACTTACAGAGCTAGCAACCTCATTGTGTAAACCAACTGCTTCTATGAGAAATGTTTGTAAGAGGTGAGAAAAGTGAGGTTGTACTTACGGAGCTAGCAACCTCATTGTGTAAACCAACTGCTTCTATGAGGAATGTTTGTAAGAGGTGAGAAAAGTGAGGTTGTACTTACGGAGCTAGCAACCTCATTGTGTAAACCAACTGCTTCTATGAGGAATGTTTGTAAGAGGTGAGAAAAGTGAGGTTATACAAATGGAGCCAGTTACCTCATCTTGTAACACAACTGCTGCTGTGAGGAATGTTTGTTAGTTATGACAAAAGTGAGGTTTGTATGTGTGGAGCCAGCAATCTCATCATCTAAAACAACTGCTGTTACAAGGAATGTTCAAAGAGGTGAGCTGCGGAGTCAACAAAAATTGGTGAAGTGTCTTGACTGGGACACAGGAGAAAGAAAATGCCTATGTTATGACCACAAAGCCTTTGTCAGAGACAAATAAACAGTAACAGAAGAGAAAAAAGTGAGAACTAAGTTAAATACATAACAATGAATAACAATTATATGATCTGTAAATGAAAATATCCTGTGCCATCACTGAATCCTGGGTGAACAAAATGGCCAAACAAAAAGGATCCAGGTAAGGACTCGTGCTCGTGGATACAGTTGAAAACTAGAAGCTAAAAATATGGAACAAAATAAAAATAGGAAAGGAGCAGCCAGAGTGAGAGGCAAGAAACAAAATAATAACAGAAATTGAGAAATAAATAATAAAGTAAGTTGCCTCGGTCAAAGGAGTGTTGGGTGTTAAGTCCATCAGGTTTAAGGCACCCCATAGAGTAGATAAGAGGTGACAAAAGTGACGTGGTACATATGGAGCTAGCAACATTTTTATGTGCAACGAACATTTCTGCAGAAACAAAACTGCAAGAGCATGTGTTGTATTTTGGCTTCCTGCATGGTAGCCCCTTGTTCCTAAAGGTGCAGAAAAATGACATGTGTAAGTCAAATGTGTTTCTAGATCTGTCGTTACAATATGTACTAAGATAAAATATATTATTACATGCCACTTAGTATAGAGAACAAAATAAAAAAAATGCTAAAGTGTGTACTTCTAGGTGGAATACAGTTGTGATTATAAATGAGAATGCAAACATTTAACAATGACAGCGACGAAGAGAATATCAGTGTGGGGGGGGATATTTTAGCCATGTTAAAAAGACATAACATCTTACTGACAAACATAATAGAAGGAAGAGTTGAAGGCTAATGTTCAAGAAGGAGACAGCACTATAAGTGGGAAGATAACACCAAGAGATGGACAGGATAGAGTCTGTCAGAGTGCACCATTAATGTGACAAAACGGGGCAGCCCCTATCAATCTTTGTTTCTCTCCGGCAGTATCGGTACATTTGTGGTACTGATTTTTATATGTGCTGTCAATTATCGCACTTTTCTTTCTTTCTTTCATCGTTATTTTTCTACTAAGTAGCAGATATTTGATTTTATCAAATCATTCGACACTCCTCTCTGTGATGTCACCTGTTTGTTACCCGGTCATCCTGGCTTGCTGTGAGCAACTGAGATGAGATAGTCGCCGGCGTGTTTAGATTGAACCGCTGATTAGACGACTCGTTTGGTAACCCAGATGGGCAGACACGGAGTTTTGCATACTCATACGACAGATAACGAGATTACTGTCTGTGTGACACATGTGGGCAGACAAGTGTGACATAATCGCTTCCGGGCCGACTTGTTAGACAACATTACTTTCTAATAAAGTAATAAGTATTACAGCTTACCCATGTTGTCATGTGTGTCTACCGATCTGCCTGTAAGTTTATACACAAGGGCATCGGACATCTTATTGCCATATATTTCCATGTCGGAAATATTTTGAAAGTACCACACCTGACCTGTTTGAATATGATTGGAGCGTTTATTTAACTCCATAACAAATGAAGGCGTGGGAAGGCAAGGAATATAGTCTGACCATTTTCGCAGTTTTATTTCTCTGTGAATTTCACGCTCGCCAAGACAACATCAGACCTCGCCAGAGTGAAGACTAGATTCATAATTCCTTTTTTTAAATGGACCTTTTATTGGAGAACCAAATAAGACTTACAAAGCACAGGAAATCTCTACATTTTAATAAGGAACACCGGGACTAGGAAACTGAAGAAACACACAAAGTCAGAGAGGGAATCTATTGTCAAATTAAAGACACCCCAGACGCGTGTAAGAGACCAACTCGTCTCTTTTATTCATCTGAGCAACAAGTCTGTAGCCAGGATTGGCGTAAGTTGTGATTTACATTTCATATTTTATTACTAACATGTGAACTAACATATATATGTATATATTACCATGTGAAGTTTAATGTGTGAAACTCGCTATTGGATGTCAAAGTCATTTGAGGCTGGCAACCTCAGCATATAGAATGATGATTCATGAACCACCACTGCACAGGCTGGTGATTGCTTTATTGATAGTTTCGTAAAGAGAACTAAAAGCATAAAGTAGTTCCAGGTTTCCTATGGAGCAGGGAGGGAAAGATGAAAGAAATGATGTACATTCTAAATATAGTACTTACATTTTCAAAGCAGTGTAAATGTCCCTATAAACATAGTCACTTTAAAATTAATGTAAGTTTTCAAGCTTAAACCAGTGTAAATGTCTATGTGAAAATATTCATTTTAAAGTAATGGAAGTTTCAAACTTTTTAATCAGTGTAAAACATAAATGAAAACATATTCAATTTATGTTGTGAACACTTTTCAATCAGTGGAGATGTATATGTAAACAGACTCTATCTGTATTGTTAACCTTTTCATTTAAATACAAAGTAACTATGAAAGCTATTGTATTTAAATGTAAAGAAAGTTTTATCCCGAGGGATTAAATTTAATTCTCATCGAGGGTAAAGTCTGAGTAATTGGGATGGTGGTGTGGGAAGATAGGAACCCATAACTATGGGGTGGAAAATGCCATACTCAGAAGAGCATTTCATTCAATTCTTTACCATAGTTATTGGTGGTACCAGCAGAAAGTACTATCTCTGGAACAAGAAGGGAACCGTGGCCTAAGCTTTAAGACGAAGGATGCACATGGTAGACTCTCCTTGATGTTTCTGGGAAACGAGTGTTACGCACAAATAATTACTTTTTTCCAAAGTCTTTGTATGATCGTTTTTCGTATGTATGATCATTATTTGACTGAAATGCATGTTATATATATTTTATGGTCAAAGGGACAGAATCCGATATATCGATACTGCTATCTTTTATGAGTTTACCTCCTCTTGTATAGAGACACGTTCGGTCTATAATGTCTTGAACGAAGCGTGACCATATCTCCTTATTTGGTAGTATCAGTCAACTGTTGTAGATGTTTGAAACCTTTCTTAACGCTTCTGTTCATGTCCATAAAAGGCGCGACTGTGTAAGACTTTTATCTCGAATGTTCTTAGAATCGTCTTATTGTGAACAGCGACTCAGAGATTGTCACTCTGCGCATGTCTCGACTGGGTTGTCGTTTTTGTTGTTCCGCCCAGGTCGGGCAGTTGAGAAATGGACTGATTAGCGAGCGGACGCGACTGCGTCTTGTGATTCTCTGAGGGAAATACATTGTCTTTGTGAGTTAGTTAGCTAACTAGACTATTTCCCCGTATTATTCAAGCCTGCCTGGAGGCATATGTTCATGGTTGATTTTCCGAAATAAGGTAATTCCTCTTGTATCGAACTTTAGGCTATCATCTAGAGGTTCGTCATTTTGTCGCCTTTTTGCTCGCCTGTGTGATTCAAAATGGAGAGGTACTTTGACTAGGATTAAGTCACCGGTATCTTTATACCTGAACTAGTTATATATCTATGGGTCGCTCTAGACCAACAAGACTATTGTCTGTGTTCCAGGATTCGTTATATCAGAGATCACGTCCAAGTCAGATGGTTAGACTTAGGAAGGTTATAAAGGTCGAGCTGACCTGTAATCCATGTATGCTACTCACGTGCAGACAGTAAACGGACGTATTGTATACATCTGATCTGCTAGCATCAGGAAGGAATAATTATTATTGTCTATGAACATTAAGGATCTGCAGCGGACCACGGTTGCAGAAGTTATATGTATTATTTATCAAGCTTCGCTATGATATTTGTTTTCCATACAACTATTGAGTATTGACTTCTACATGACTGTCAGTTAACATCAATCCGTCTACAATTAATCTGTATTTTTTGGTATGCAGGTACATTCTCACGACTCACATTTCTAAAGTACAGTATTATGTGGGTACATTCACACATACATTACATTATATAATAATATTTTAAAGTGAATATAATAATGATATTACATGGATATAAAACAAATTATTCACACACAAAAATTAGCGGAAGAGGAAAAGAAATGTTGACCTATGGATGAGATGTTGACAGGCAAATACTGTTTCTATGGGGGTAGATAATCAGTGTTGAGGAAGTGTTTGAAAAGTGCTTTGTTAAAAGAATATTGTGTAGGTAGGCTTTTTAGGTGGTGTGGAAGGCTGTTCCATAAGTAGGCACCAGAGTAGGCTAGACTCTTTTTGAACAGGTCGATCCTAGGTTTGGGCAGACGTAACTGATGTAATCGTTGTCCCTCCCTTCTACTGGTTTGAAACAATGATCTTAGGTACGACGGGGCATTGTTAGATAGAATTGTGTGAGTCAGCTTGGCTTTGTTGTAGAGAAGACGTTTTTTTAGCGACAGTATTTTGGGTTCTTTTCCTGTCCTTGTGTGTGGTGTCGTGCGATTATCGGTGATCAGACGCACTGCTCTCTTTTGCAGGGAGTGCAGTCTCTTCGAGGTTGAAGCAGGGCAACAATCCCATAGTGTAGAGCAGTAATCTAGATGTGTCTGTATATGTGAGGTGTAGAACAATAGTCTAGTGTCTGCGTCTAAGAAGTGTTTTATTTTGGCTAGCTGGTACGTCTTTTGTGCTATGTGTTTGGTTAAATTCCGTACATGGGAGTTCCACGTTAAGTGCTGGTCAATCGTGATCCCCAGAACTTTGTGTTCTGTTACATGTTCAATTTGTATTGATTCCGCGTGTAGCTGTAGCGATCTTTTGGTGCAGCTTAGGAGTTTCTGTCTGGTGGTAATCAACATAGATTTCGTTTTTGTTGTGTTTACTGGCATACGATTCATATTACTCCATTTTGTTAGATTGTCTACATCGCTTTGAAGAGTCATTTCAAGTGCCACGCAGTCATTGTCACTAGTGTAGATAGTACAATCATCTGCAAAGAGGTCACAAGTTGAATATTTTAGATGTAGTGGCAGGTCGTTGATGAACATTGCGAAGAGTAGGGGCCCAAGAATAGAGCCCTGCGGTACTCCTGTAACTACCTTCGAGAAATCTGATGCCGAGTTGTTGTGAAGCACTAACTGTTGTCGATCTGCCAGGAATGATTTGATGATGTTTAGTGGATTAGAGCCTATTCTGAGGGTTTCCAACTTTTGAACCAAGATAGTGTGGTCAATCATGTCAAATGCTTTCTTGAAGTCGACAAAAACAGCACCACATAATTTTCCATCATTTATGTTCGACAGCCAGTTGTCTGCCATTTTGGTGAGCGCTGTGTGACAGGAATGTTTGGGTCTGAAACCTGACTGGCTATCAATGAGCAGTTTGTTTGTTGTTAAGTGTTGAAATGTGGTGTTGTAAATGTGTTTCTCTAGTGGTTTTGAAAGAGATGATAGAAGGGATATTGGTCTGTAGCTGTTGGGATCGCTATGTGAGCCAGATTTATAGAGGGGGTACACTTTGGCAGATTTAAATGCTGTGGGGAAGTAGTTGTGTGCAATACATTGGTTGTATACATAGGTTAAGGAGTCGCAAATGATGGGCGCAGCGTAACGTAGAATCTTATTGCTGATACCATCAAGCCCAGATGAATTGTTGTTTTTTAATGCCAAGATATATTTGAGAACTTCATGTACTGTTAGAAAAGGAATATGTCTTAGATCTGTTGTGGTGTGTTCAGTGTTGCAGAAGGCTGTCAATTTACTAATATCGCAGTCCATTGGCTTTAGTGTCGACTTGAGAAGGCTAATTTCTGTTTTGAAGTGGTTGCTAAAATGAGTTGCCGTGAGGGAGCAGCTTTTTTTGGTAAAGAGTTTAGTGACTTTGATTTGTGTGTTAGTGTTCTAATGGCTGCCCAGACTTCTTTGCTGTTTGCTTTGTCTTGAATCATCTTTCTGAAATGTAGTTTCTTTTCCTGACGAATGAGGTATTGTACTTTGTTTCTAAGCAGCCGATACCTGCTGAAATCTTTGAGCTTATGTGCTTCGTCCCACTCTCTCATTGTTGATAGTATTTCGTTGGTTATCCATGGGGTCTTTCTGATGTTTTTGACCCGAACCTGCTTTATAGGAACATGTTTGTCGAATACGTTGTTGAAAGTTTGTGTCCAGTATGTTATGGCTTCTTCTGGATGCGGAAGTTGGTACACGTATGAGAGAGGGGATATTTGTAGGTCTTGTAGGAATAATTGAATGTTAAAGTTTTGGAAATTCCTGTAATGGACTGTGATGTGTTCCGTTTTAGGTGCTTTAAACCCCTTTCTCGTCCAGGTACAGCAAATAGGATAATGGTCACTTAATGATGTCTGTGGGACTGTGCATTCTATAATGTTTTCTGGGCAGGTCGTATAGATATGATCAATTAGTGTAGATGATGAGTCTGTTACTCTCGTGGGTTGATTGATTAACTGTATGAGGTTGTATGAGATGGTGATATCATTCCACGTGTTGTTCGGTTTAGAAGGTCAATATTGAAATCCCCCAGTAGAATAATTTCCTTCGAAGAAGCCCAAACGTTGTCCATCATTTGTGAGAATGTGTCAAACCATACAGTAGAAGAGCTAGGGTTTCGGTACAGGTAACCAATTAAAACGGGGGTCAGGTTGGGGAGTTTTATTTCCAGCCATAAACATTCAATGCCAGTATGTTCTAGATCATCACGGCGTCTGTACTGAAGAGATGTTGAGATGTATATGACTAGCCCTGTTTCATGTTGCCTGTTAGGATCCCTGCGAATGGTGGTAAATCCATTAATCCTAATTTCGTCATCTGTAATTTTGTCATTGAGACAGGTTTCAGAAAAACCAAATATGTGGAAGTTTTGTTGGAGGGAGGTGGAGACTTCAGAAAGCTTACCTAGCAGGTGGTAAATGTTTAAATGACCAATTTTAAGCCCTGATAGTTTAAGCCATGAATTAGTGGTATTGCCTATATTTTGATTAGAGTTTTTGCACTCGGACATGATAATAGTCAATAGGAAAGAAATAATGAGGGGAGTAGGAATGAGTAAGAAGCAATAAAATTGGTACACAATGTTTTTTATACAAAATTGTAGACAAGTAATAAAATATGCACTGCTAGAGTCCGTGGCCACTGTTTTTTTTTTTTTTACAGTATCTTAATCTCTGCAAAAAGTGTGTTTTTTATCTTAAAATACAGTCTGTTTTTTTTTTTTCCGAACAAAAAGGAATATTTTTACTTCAACCACAGTCAATGTAGAGAATTAATCTTTTCGGGACAGTTAAAGGTCCACGCTGTGACTTAGCTAGTTAGTTTTGTGAGGATTTCCTAATTTTCCTCAATATGAAAAAAACGAAGGTGCAGATGTATAAAAGATGTAAAAAAGATGTAAAAAAGATGTAAAAGAGAATGGTGAGCGTAGGAATGAGAGGAATAAGCACAGAGATAATAATAATAAGAAAACAATAGTATTAATACGATAGAGTTATTACTAAATCGGAAACAAATTTAGATATGCCCTGCTCTGACGAACAGAAAGAAATGTTTAAACAGACAATGTAATAAAAAAAAAAAAAAAAAAAAAGTAAAAAAGTCGGCTTACAAATTCCTCAGCAACAGCCAGCATTGTTTTCGCTTAAAATATCTTGTCGGCAGACTTTACTATCTAATTGCCAACGTGCTCAGATAACAGCCCAGCCATTGATTTTCGCTTATTCTGCAATACCGTCACTTGTTGGAGATCCATTGCCCATGTGATGCAGCTGATGAAGATTTCAATCTCTCTTCTTTCTAACCTTCCTTCCATTCTGCTGGTATTTCTTCTCTCTCCCAAACTTTACCAAGTAGTTTGTATAATATCTCTGTAGAGGTGTCAATATCTGCTGTAATGGCCTCTGCTAGAATGCCATCTGAACCAGCTGCTTTTCCATCTCTTCTTCTGCTGGCTGGATGTCTGGGGTATTTCGTGGAGCTGGTCTATTGAGAAGCTCCTCACAATGTTAATTTTTTTCTTGTATATTACTAAGCAATTTTCCATTCTTGTCTGATGCCATTTTCTTGCTTGTATTTCCGTTAACTTCTTAGTGCTGTTGAACCTGTCCCTCATACTTCCTTTAACTGCAGCTTCCTCTGCTACCCTTGCCAACTTATCAGTATATTTCTTCTAGTCTCTTTTGAGGTTTATTTTTACTTTTGTTATTTTGTTTGCTTCTATGTACACTTCATAAGTCTTGGTGTTGAAGCTTCTTATTTTGCTTCTGTTTAAATCTGCTTGCTTGTTTTTCCTGTCTTTTATCTTGTTGGTGATTTCTGTTTATCCATGCTTTGTGCTGGCATTCTCTTTTCCCCCAGTACTTTTTCACATGTCTCATGTCATATAGTTTAATATGCTGCCAGTAGTCTTGTGTATTCACTAAATCTTCCAGCTGTTGGAGCACTTGGTATTTGTTTGATATCAACTTTGTAATCCTCATTTCTGCTGCCACGTTTGCAGTTGTCGCTTGTTCATTTAAATTAGGAACATTCTAAGTGCCAAGCCTGGAGATTTTTCTAGATGAAAAAAGGTAAAGTGGCAACATAGACTCCTTTTGGCTTATCTGAGTTGCTTTATGAGCCTCCTTTCCAGAGGACCTTCTATCTTGGATGGCTGAATTGACGTATTTTCTTTAGTTGGCCTGTCCATGTTGTTGAAGTTTTTGTGGTTGAAAATGTATTACAGAATGGGGTAACTAGCCCTGTGCATTAGAGGTTACAGAGTTATTGTTCTTTGCTCCCCTTTCAGGCCCTGGTAAAACATGGGTTAAAAAAAGAAGACATGGAAAGACCTTGAACTGTCCAGGTTTCTTCAGTGTGTGTGTGTGTCCTATTAGTCTCCATGTTCTTCTCATCTCATGATCCACTGACACTTGCTTGGTTCTTGTCATCAGTTCCATATCCTGAAGGTACAAAACGTGATTCATCTGTTAAAGCCTCTAAAACATCTGCGTTGAGCACACCTGCAAGGTGACTTTTGAGCCATCGTTCTTCAAGTATTCTTTTGTTAAAGCATTGGTACAGTTTGTTATTTCTGTATTAGTTTTTACTGTAATGAAATTGACTTTGTTGGTTAATCAGAATGTTAATTGTTAGGAGCATTTTTACATAATCACAAAGAAAACAATTTCCCACTTCTCAGCCGTAAGCCTTCGTCGGAGAGCAAACCACATGAAAATAAGACATGTTGATAATAAATATGTGAAAAGAAGAAATGTAAAATACAGGGTAATTGAAAAGTCATGCCCTATTTTTTAAATTTTTATTTCTTCAAGCCTTTCCAGTTTATATGAAACAAACATCAGAATAAAGAAAATTGACTGCTATTTGATTCAGTAAAATGCTGTCCGATTAACGTTACAGCTCAGTGTGAGATCCGGCCTGTTCAGCATATGACTTAAAATCTGGCAATAATTTCTGCTGCTTCTTGTAACGTCAGTTTATTTGCCATTTTAGATTTTATTTTGTTTCATTTCTTGAAATAACATTTATTTATTTAACTTTTTGATCAAATGGCAGTCGTTGATCCTAGTTTTGGCATCTGTTTCACGTAAGTCCAATAGATACAAGTGAGGAAATATAAATCTGACAATAGGAAGCGACTCCTTCACTTAACTGCTCCTAGCTCTCTTTTTTCACCTCCTTTTATATCTTTGTGTGCCTGTTTGGATTATTTGTGACGTGACATCACAGACTTGGTAACTTCTTGTATTTCTGACCAATAAACATGCACAAAAAAACTTGATCATAAAAATAAAAGTTTCTATGGCAGTTTCTATTTTATGGCAAATCATATTCAGTTCTATTAGATAGTATAGAGCAGTGGTCACAAACTATGGCCACAGCTTCATTTTATCTGGACCACCAACGATATGTAAGCCTTTTGAACCATTTCTTATTGTCACAGCAACTGGAGAATAGAGTTAGTATTAACCTTGTTTTTTGTGTGTGCATTTTTTAAAACTCTAGGCATTTTCAAGAGAAAGAAATAAGGTTCTTTCAAAATCCTTTTAACTATGCCAATTAGGAGTTTTGATTGAACCTTCCAATGGAAGTGATTTATCCATTAAAAGACAAAGAGGCATAGCTGACATAGTTCTATAAATGCCTTAAAAGATGCTCAATTAAAACCTTTTACTCATGGATTCATTTCAATATTTAGGAAAAGTAAGACAAAGCATTTGCAGAGTTGAAATACATAAAATCTCGTTACATATTAGCCTAGTCCGATGAGCCTTTACAAGTTGTTTTGACGATAGGGAAAATTAACTTTGAACCCTAACTAAGCATAACTTTGTCACTCCCCAACCTCAAACAAACAAAATTAAATCCATACCTCTCACTAATTTCTTTCCCCCTTGGTGCAGGCTTCCTGGCAAGAGGGACCACATGCAGTGGTGGCTCCCTGCTCCATGGGGAGCGCAAAAGAAAATGATGAGGATTGATGCAATATCTTTGATTTTACCACGTACTCATGGCCTGTGAGACCTAAAATATTTACTTTTTGACCGGCCTCTAAAAAAAATGTGCCGTCCCCTAGTATAGAATGTAGGCAAGATGTGACAGAAGTAATCTTTAACACATTTACAATGAATCTGAAACTGTTGGCGTTTTCTAAATACATCGATGTGACAGTAAATTTAAAACCGATTTTGAAATTTTTGGACTGTTTTAAAAAAACATAAAATAGTTCACCACACTTTTCAGCTGTAATAATATTTTCATATTCAGTCATGTGTGAAAGGCCGTTCATGTGATACCAGTTCCTCAGTTCAGTATCTCAAAATAGCAGTGAATTACCAGTTTTTGGGTCATGTCACATTTAACTATTGTTTCACAGTGTTTGTACAGTTACTATCTTTCTTCTAATTATGTAGACACCTTTGACAAATTATATCTGGCTAAGAAAAAGATACCCATTGTTGCGTAATGCTTTTGCACACAGGCATATGCCATTATCTTCAGAGATACAGCTGTATGCATTAGCAACATTTTTGTGCGATAAAACACTATTATTGAACGACATAAATGAATGAGGTCCAGTGTGGCATCCGAGCAAACCGAAGTACTCTTGACCTTATCTTCACACTCAGGCAGCTGAGTGAAAAGGCCCTTGAGTACAAAGGTGAGATGCATCTTTGTTTCTTGGATCTGGAGAAGGCGTTTGACAAGGGTTCTTGAAGAAAACATTGGGACTGCTTGGCAAGGAAGAACAGTTTAGCACCTCTTATACATGCTAAACAGAGACTTGCAGAAATGATATGAGGATGGCAAACTATAAGTCACAAGAGTTCAGGACCACCACTGGTGTAAGACAAGGTGATATTCTGTCACCTTATCTTTTCATACTTCTCATGACGATGTCATCAAAGCATGTAAGAAATGGACCAAAAAGTATTCAGTGGGGTACTGGAAGATGAGACAGGTTTGGCCATGTATGCAGAATGGAAGAAGATGAAACCAAGCGCCAGGGATCCAGACCTCCAGGATGACCCAGAATTTGCTGGCAAACCTCTACACCCCAGCGTAGAAGAGCAATGACTAAGTAGGTAAGTAGTAGTGAGAAAAAGCATAAATCTCAAGTATTTTGGAGTTAAGACACTTTATAGGAGGACAACATTAGCAAGTGGTAATCAGATAATTCAAATTTTTATTAATTGCCTCAGGTTTATTGAAGAGATTACCTCAGGTTTATTAAAGAGAGAAAATTGAGATAGATTGGACACAGTCTCAGGAAACAAACAAACAGGTATAAGCAGACATGCCCTGTCAAGTTCCTGGGGGTTTCTGATAAAACAAAGAAAGAATAGGACTAGTCTTCTGTGGTGGCTCCATTCTCCATGGGATGTGAACAGAAAAATGATGATGATAATAAACAGGCATCCCCTTAACTCACAAGGGAAGAGAAAAGTTGGGATGTCAAAGAGAAACTGAAGAAGTGCAGTAGAAAAGAAAGCTAGAGCAACCAGACTGTCATGGGCAGGGTTGAAGAAGACAGCCTAAAACAAAATAAGAGGTAAGCAATAGTTGCTGCTCACTAATTTGTTACCAAGGCCCTAAAGGGAAATGAAGAATGGTACCACTGTAACCTACCATGCTAAGGAGAGTTGGGCATGCAACCATGGACACCATGCTGTAGTAAATTTAAGGCACAAAAACTTCCACAAACAATGTGGATACATGAAATAAAACTCAGCCATACAAGACAGGAGAAGGTCCTCTGGTAAGGAAGCACATAACACAACCCCGAGAAAATAAATAATACACAATAAAGGTATGTTTCAGGCACTCGTGAGAAATAAAGAAGTCGTATCACGAGTGCCTGAAACATACCTTTATGTGTATTATTTATTTACAGTTTACAGACCTCGGGGTTTCCCCTCTTTATTTATTTAAACCCAGAGAAAGCCGAAAGGAGTCTGGTCTATTGACTCACATTTTTTTCTTCTAGGAAGATATGGAAAGACCTTGAGCACTTAGCTTGCATCTGTTGAAGGCCTATGCTGCTTGGAGAGCTGAAGCTTGCATCTGTTGAAGGCCTATGCTGCTTGGAGAGCTGAAGCATAATGAATGAATGAACAGTTGTAGTCCTGTGTTCCACAAAGAATGAAAGTACTGTGTGAAAGATGTTTGATTAAAGTCGGTCATATTACACCAGTCTTGACAGCAGAAATCACAAAGATGAAACCTGCCATATTTTTATCCAACCCACAACATTCTTTTGACTGTCTGCAAAAATGTAACAATCCATAACGAAACAGTGTGTGTTTTTATGTCTTCTAACATCTACATGCAGAATGATTAACTCTTTATTACTTATACTCTTCTTTTTCATTATACCATCATTTTTAACTTAGGTAGTAGGGGTTGTTGATGTATTTTACTTGCAATATGTTAAGTTGTTGAGTTATGGAAATGTGTTTTTTGGTGTTTTTATGTTAATGATTTCATGAAATAAAAAAAATAAAGTTCCTGTGTGGGTTAATTTCAATGTTGCATGAAGTCAGGCTATATCTTACAGATGTTACCGATCATCTAAAAATAAAAATTATATAATTTATATATGTGTGTGTCTGTGCGTGCACTTGTATGTGTAAAATAAGATTTCTTTGCATATTGGCCTCTTTCATAATGTCATTATTATTACCTACTTACTATCATTCCTATCGAAAGTGCAGTTAGATTGCAGTTCCAGGAGCCAAGACAGCAGGCCAAACTATACAATTCTTATAATTATTCAGGTTCAGAGACCTGAGAAACTAACTTACAAGGGGCCTAGTTCACCTTTAGTCAGACTTGCTTGTTATCCCTGATTTTCTTGCACATAATAGTATAGGTATAACCAACATTTTTGTGTGGAGACTTTAGAAGCACTTGTATAATTTTTAACTGAGTAGTTGCCGCTAAAACATCTAACTGTGATTGGTGGTCATTGTACACCTCAGGTTCAACTTCGTGGTGACAACAGCATTCATTTAAGTGTCATGAAACTCATATACCGCTATCTCTGTCTGTCTGTGAAGCTATTGTTCTAACTCATTATCATGAAGAAAGGTACCAGGTTGAGAGTAATGATAACTGATTATTACGTAATTTAAAAACTGAACCAGTCTAAATATTTGTGTTATTGTAGAAACATTTGGTTTTCCTCTTATCCACAGGTGAACATCTAATACTGGTCAGGTTAGCAGTCAGTCGTGTAACATTTGAGCCAGCCACAGTTTCCCATTTTGATCGAGATACCAACAAGCAGCCTTCCAATTGCGCCAATTTTTCCAAAATAGATAAACAGGTTTTTTTGCTTTTAAATCAGCATGCCATGTACCAGGTTTTGTGCCACATGATTTTTTTTTTTAATTTCGTGAATTGCCAGAAGTCATTGTTTGCTTCTGAAATGGATTCCACTTATTTCTTCAGTGAATGCCATAAACTTTAGTTGCTTGTCAGAAATGTTAGCTAAGAGTTAATTTAGCAATTTACCTTAAGATCCCCTTTACATGAGTGAAGAACATTAAATTGGTGCCTTCATATTCCCCCCCACACACCAGAATTATTAGTTTTTACCAGAACATCTGAGACACTGATCTTCTTTCTGTCAACACTTTCAATCCATGCTTTTTAAAAATCCTCTAGTCCTAAAACTCGTAGGGTTACAGTTTTTCATATCTGAGAATATAATTGTTTCTTTTTTTTGTCACCACTCATTTATAACTTTCCATAATCTGAATGCCACAAACCTGTTTTTTTTCCAAGCACATGTCTTTTATAAAAACGTTTTAGAGCAAGGAATCTGTTTACAAAAGTGTTAGTTCATGTATTCATCATTATTTTCTTTTATGCTCCTTATAGAACATGGAACTACCACAGCAGCTGGTACTCTATCAGGACGCGTGTACCAAGCATTCACATGCTTCGGCAGTCGTGGTTTCTGTAGCCATGTGTGTTACATGATGAGGTTGCCAACCCCATGCACAACCTCATGTCAGTCACACTTGAACGAAATGCCAGAGGAAGCTGTAGGTCTATTCTTTTAATCAGAGACTCCAGGGGCTGGGGTATTTAATAACTATTCTATTTTTTTTTAAATAGTCATGCTGCAGATGAGACAGAATACTTTGGAGCAGATCAAACTCCTATCATCATCTCTACTTCTCTCATCTGGAATGTTTACTGCTCCATTGGTGGCAACATTTAACAAAGAAATTGTTGTCCAAAAAAGAGAAATAAAAAACACACATTAAGCACATAGGGAAACAAATTCAGTTCTCTGAATGCAAAAAAAAAAAAAAATGTTATTTTGACTGGCAACACTGAAAGGCAGAAATATGAAGGGCAGTGGTGTGTATATAAATTGTCAACAGTGACAAATATATGAGAGCATATCAGACATACCTTAAGCAGAGAAAAAGTGATGGAAAATTATGGAAGACTCCTATCACCATCAAATGCCTCAGACAAGGCAACTCAGCATTATAAATGAAAGTAAGGGGAAGGTTGTTCACTGTCCTTACAAAAAAGTTACAATTATTTAGAGCTATTAAAAATGAGCAATTATGCTTAAGCAGGAGATACAATATACCTGGATATAATATGGATGGACCTCTGATCTTGCTCGTGTTTTCAAAAATCTTACTAATAATCAAAACCAGCAAGCTTCTAAACTGTTGCAGCCATTCATTTTGCTTGTTTTATTTTTAAGAAGTACTTTAAGGTCGTTCTTTGTGCACTGAAAATATAGAGTTCTTGGACAATGTTACTGAATTGTTTTACTGATGTTGAGATAACTTATTGTCATTGTAAAAATCTCTTTAATTTTTTTTACATTTTTTTTGGGGTTACAGTATATGTAATTTTTATTAATAGGAAACAAAGTATTTATGACATTGTAGATGTCAACCATCTGGTGTCATTAGCCTGATCAGTTGTTTTTTTTTTGGTAAGTTTCTCAAGTTATGACCTTTTTTCATGATTATTCTGAGGCACCTTCTCCATCTGTGCATCAGTACATTCACAGTTTCAGATGCAAAATGCCCTATTCACTTTGTCCTTCCCCTCACAAGAAGCAGCTCAAGAACTACTGGAACTATTTTGACTAATATCCATATTAATGTGCTGATGAATTTCACTTTTGGTCTGAATGAGATCACAATTAAGGGCACTGTGCTTTACTATGGCTGTACTTTTGAGGCTATAGTGTTTTCTAATTCATCCACTCATTTTGAGAACTAGTTTATGCTAGCTATTTTAAAAAGTCACATGATTTCATGAAACACGAAGACCACTCCATCTACTTACATTGGTTTTGTGCTCTCACTATGATATTTGCTGTGTGTCAACAACTAGTTTATTAAAGAGATTATATATATTTATATATATATTTAATACAAATATTTCTTTTATTAATAATAAATAGGCAAAGAAAACATGCCTATATCATGTTACGCAAATGAGCACATTTTCTCTGGATTATTTTTTTGTCTTTAAAGCTCACAGTTTTCTTCATTCTATGTGTGGGTTCCAGGTTAGAATCCTGCAGACAGGAATTACCATCATGTTCCTTTGTTTTAAACTTTTGCTGCAGTACTTAGAACATCTACATATTCATAGTTTAGTATATTTTCATTTTATGATGTTCTAGCATACAATTTTCCACTTTAGTTTAATGTGACATTTTTAATTTGTGGTGGTGGTTTCTGAAGTACTGGCTTTCAGAAAAGATTACAGATTGCTTCTTAAAATACATTGGCATCAGGTCAATTATATCATCATTTTCACTTTTGCTGTCTGTGTGCATGGACCACCACTTCAGCTGGCCCCCCTTGCAGGAAGCCTGCACCAAAGCATTTATGTGCTCTAGTAGTGATGGTTTCTGTAGCATTTTATTTTACACTAGTGTAAAGGCCCATCATAAGGCGGGAATTAAATTCAAAAGCACCAATACCTAACGGCAATTTTACTTATTCAAAAGTATTTTTTAACAAACAAAATATTTGTTTTACATCTGATGTTAAGTCTGAACATGACAGAAGAGCATCTTGATTTATATCTGGTACTACTTAAATCATGGATCTCCGCATCTTCCTGTCTCCAGTTCATGTACTGTTTATCAGTTGTGTTGTTGACTTCTGTCCATACAGTATAATCAAACTGTTCATGCACACCAACCTGTGCACACTTTTCTTTGTCAAGTGTTACTATTTTTGGGAGAGTACATATAAGGGAAACAATACAATTAATGTCTAACTTTCAACCACGTTACTGACAGAAAAAGCTGGGATTTTATATATATTGATGATCATGTTGCCAACCCCATGAAGAACGTTATATTAGTTGCCTGTTCCTACATATTATTCTTTCTTTATCTCCTCAAAGATCCCTGAGAACTACACGGGAGCTGGTCAGTCATATGAAAAAATCAAATTATGAGTTTGTAGATCTGACTATAATTCACTGCACTAGACTTTGCGCTGTTATATTCACTGTGTTACTATTAGTCTTCCATGCGTGCCTTAAAGTTAATGTTGTATATTTCAAATCAGAAGTCATTAACATCAAAATAGTCAGGGCACATTTTATTCTAGCCCAGACATGAAACAAAAATGTCTGCTTCTCATCTGACCTGAAAGCATTACTTCTTTTCAGAATTGTTGAACCATCCAAATTAAACATGTTATGTGATATCTGCACAGTTATTGTGTGTCACACCATTTCTAACCATGGATTGAAAACAGTGAATCTTACAACCACCAGCATACTTACAAATTTAATTCTCTTTTTGTGTGAAATCATAATAGATGTATTTTCCTAAATAAATTCATAGAATTTACACTTGCCTTACTTTATAAATACGGAGCCACGGTAGCATAGTGGTTAGTGCACTGGCTTCCTAGCTCAGTGGTCTATGGTTCGATCCCCAGATGAGGTGGGATTTTTTTAAGGCTAAAAACGGCTCCTGGGCCGACCCAGCCCCAATTGGGTACCAGAGCAACTCTGGGAAGGTTAAGGCGGCCGGCGTGATGCTGACCACATCACCCCTAGTGTGCAGATGGTCAAGAAAATATGGGCCTAACACCATATTCCCAATATGCGTCAGTGGGCGTGTAATGGGATCCTTTTCCTCCTTTTTTACTTTATAAATGCATATATTATTTATATTCTTGCACAAACTAATCAGTATAAATGCACATTAGTTTTTAATGTGTACAGTTTACTCTTACATGATATACCTTTACAATTTTATGATGGTCAGTATATCAGTTAATTACTTGAGCTAAAATGGTTACTTTAGTGACTAGTTATAGTATTAGTTTGTGAATGCATACATTTTGGAAACTGCTCTTATAAACTGTAGTCTAATATATATATATAGGCTGCAGTCCTGTATGCAGAGTGTTCATGTCAGTACATTGCGTAACCTAGGTGATAGTGGTGGCATTATGCCAGATATTTTTGTCACCTAAGGCAAGATTAATTGTGCTTTGTTTTATTTGCTTTCTCTCTCTCTTCCCCCCCCCCCCACCCCCCCCCTCCTCCCCCCCTCCCCCCCCCCCCCCCCCCCCCCCAGTTCTCTCTAACAGTTTGAAATTATTTGGGGGGAAAAAAACGAAAATAAGCCATAGATATAAATGTGATATATGCTCAATACTGTTTTGTTTCACAACTTCTGATGTCTAAAATGATCATAGGAGGCACATATTATGTCCACAAGTGGGCCAAATACATTTATTCTCTTATTTCAGTTACTTGTGTTGACTCATTTGTTTACCTATTTTGATGTCAGCTGTGTGCAGTGTCATTAATTTTTTTTGTTCTCTTTTCTCTGCTACACGTGCACTCTCTTGCTTTCTTTCGACTTAGCTGCACTTGCTGTTTTTCAAATCCTTTCTCTCTTCCTCCCCACATACTCATACATAAAGTTCTTTTTTTTCTGCATCTTTTTGATTTCTCTCCCCAAACACAGTCTTTATTTCAGCCCCACTGTAAACATACACAATTTTTCTCTCCCCCTGCTACATATTTTTTTTTTCCTTTTCTTCTGTTACATATACTTTCTCATTTACCCTGTGTGAACTAAACACAAATTGTTTTCTTTTTCTCTCCCTTGCTACATACACTATTTTTTAAAATTGTTTTCCCCTGCCGCACACACTCTTTTTTATTATTCTGTGTCTCCTACACACAGATTGTTTTATTCTTTGTCCTATTACACATACACACACTTATATTCTCTTTCCCTGTTGGAGTATTATTGTTTCCATCATCATCATCATCTCCTCTGCTGCATACATGCTGTCTCGTTTGCCCCATCTTTGCTAGACTTGCACTATCTTCTTCTATTCTACACAGTTCAACATACTCTTTTTTTCTCTTTCTTCAAACATATTCTTCTTATCTTTGGTATATACATACACACGTTTTTTTTCTCCTGCTATCAGTTTTCTTTAGGTGCCTCTTCATAGCTACACAGACTCTTTCTTCCTTCCCTGTAACACACAATTCAGGTCTCGCTGGCAATGTTTTTTTTTTTGCTACTTTCACTTACTAAATGCTCACTTTTGTCTCTTTTCACAGTTATCTTCTTTATATCTTATTTCAACTCCGCCTAGGCCGGTCCCAAGCCCAGCTGAAAAAGGAGGAGAGCGGCCTGCATTGAGGCCGTCAGGAGGCAGCCCCTCCACCATGCAAAGGCACAACAGGCCAATCACCTGTTTGCTTTAAAACATGATTTACAAGAGAGAAAACTGGACTGATTCTAAAGGCAACGAACTGGAACGGACTACGACTTATGGAACTTGGAACACAAGAAGTATAAATGGGAAGAGATGAGGAAAGCAAAACTAGAAATCCTGGCTATTACGGAAACAAAGAAAAAGGGACAAGGAGTCATGGATCTTGATGGCAACACGCTGCTCTACAGTGGTGTACTCACATCTGAAAGAGCTAAAGGGGGTGTGGGTTGCATTGTAGCCAAAAACCAGAAAGATAGTATCAAGGGATGGAACTTTGTCTCGGAGCGCATTATGGTTGTAAAACTAAAAGAAGGAGAAACCATAGTCAACCTGGTCATAGTGTATGGGCCAAATGAAGATGAGAGAGCAGAGGTCAAGGAGGAATTCTTCGAGCTGCTTCAAAGGACAGTGGATGACTGCCTAGATGAAATTATCATGCTCAGAGATTTCAATGCTAGAGTTGGAAATGACCATGCTAGATGGGGTGGAGTTATCGGAAGATATGGAGAAGATACTCTCAATGACAATGGAAAGCGACTCCTTAGATTCTGCAGTGAGCAGAATCTGATCATTACCAACACAAAGTTCCCCCATAAGCACATACATGCATACACTAGGTGTGAACCAACAAAGAATGAGAAGTCAGTGATCGACTATGCCATTGTTAGGAGGAGCTCATTCAAATATGTCCGGGATGCTAGAGTCTGGAGGGGGCCAGAGATTGGAAGTGATCACTACCTGCTTACAATCAAAAGAGTTGCTCAGCCTAGGAACTGCCCAGCATCATGCAAGAAACCAAGTAAACGAACGGAAGAAATGAGCATTAAGACCTACAAGCTGAGAGAGCCAGAAATTAAGACCAGATATCAGGGGCTTATTGCTACAGCGGTGAGAAACACAGAAGAACAACCTGACGACTTGGAAACCCTGTGGCTTAAATTCAAGGACATCATAAAGACAGCTGCTGCAGAAGCATGTGGTGAAGTCTGACTTGGGAACAAGCGAAAGAGGACACCTTGGTGGACAGAGGAAGTCAAAGAGAAAATAAGAGAGAAGAAAATGACATGGAAACAATACTTAGGAGTTAAAAACACAGCACGACAAATAGAGAATATGTGATACTCAGAACAGAAGCAAAGAACAAGGTGCTAGGAGCAAAACAGAAGTCCTGGGAAGAATTTGGAGAAAAGCTAGAAAAAGATGCGCAAGAAAACCAGAAATTGTTCTATAAGACCCTAAAGAACATGAGGAAGGAAAAACAATGCCCTCTCAAATTTATAAAGGACAAGCAAGGCAAATTGCTTACTGCCTTGAAGGAAGTAATGGAAAGAATATTTCTCAGAACTCCTTGATGGTGAGCAAGGTCAAGCATCAGAAATGATAACCACTAGCACAGAAGAGGAAATAAATGGTGATGAAGATGACATAAAGATGGAAGAACTGAAGGCAGCACTGGAGAAAATCAAGATGGGCAAAGCAGCAGCGCATGATGGTATAACACCAGAAATGGTTACGTACATGGGAGCATCAGGTGACCTATTACTCTTAAGGGTCCTACAGGCAGCGTGGTGCAATAAGACCATACCAAAGGACTGGGAGATTGCCATCATAACACCAATTTTCAAAAAGGGTGACAATCGACAATGTGGAAACCATAGAGGCATATCCCTTCTCAGTGTCCCTGGTAAAATCTACTCTAGAATCCTAGAGCAGAGACTCCGATGCCTAGCTGAGCCACAATTGGATGAGGTCCAGTGCTGATTCCGAGCAAACTGAAGTACTCAAGACCTAATCTTCACACTCAGACAGCTGAGTGAAAAGGCCCTTGAGTATAAGAGTGAGATCCATCTTTGTTTCATAGATCTGGAAAAGGCATTTGACAGGGTCCCCTGGAGCAAACTTTGGGACTGTTTGGCAAGGAAGAACATTCCAGCACCTCATTCATGCTATACAGAGCTTCTACAAGTCTTGCAGAAATTATGTGAAGACAGCAAACCATAAGTCAGAAGAGTTCAGGACCACCACTGGTGTAAGACAAGGTGATATCCTGTCACCTTATCTTTTCATACTCCTCATGGACGATGTTATCAAGTCATGTAAGGAGAAAACAAGAAAGTATTCAGTGGGGTACTGGAAGATGAGACAGGTATGTATTTCAGAGCTGGCATTTGCTAATGATGTTGCCCTGATTGCTAAATCAGAGGCATATCTCCAATCCGACCTGCAAGTCTGGAAGGAAGAACTGGAGAAGAGAGGGATGGTCATAAGCAGCTCTAAAACAAAATCCATAGTGATATCACGAGAAGAAAGAAGACATCAGATTAAGCTGGGAGAACAGGTCCTGGAGCAGGTCGACCACTTTAAATATCTCGGAGCTATTATAGACTGAAAGGGAGGCATCAAAGAAGAGTTGGCCACTCGAAAAGCAGCAGCTGGAAGACTTTTTCAGGCCATAAATCGAGGATTCCTCAGCAAGAGAGAGGTTGGTAAGAAAACGACGGCTGTATACCGCTCCACCAATGTCCCAGTCTTGACATATGGATGCAAGTCATGGGCAATGACTACAACCCATAAAAGCCAGATCCAAATCTCAGAAATGAGGTATCTGAGGAAGGTGGTTGAAGTAACAAGAAGAGACATGGTCCGCAACCAGATGATACGTCAAGGCCTAAAATCCCACCCCCTACAGACCCAAGTAGAACAGTCCCAACAAAGATGGTTTGGCCATGTCTGCAGAATGGGAGAAGATCGACTACCTCGACAAGCATGGGAAACAAAGAGCCAGGGATCCAGACCCCCAGGATGACCCAGAGTCCGCTGGGAGGACAATATTAGACAATCTTTGAAGGACTGAGGACTAGAATGGAACCAAGCCAGGAGGAAGACAGCCGATAGGATAGTCTGGCGCTCTCTCTTCCAAACCTCTACACCTCACGATAGAAGGGGAACGACTAAGTAAGTATATCTTATTTCACCTGCTAAACAAAATTATACTTTCTGTTAATTCCACCTTACTACTTGCAGTTCTTCTTGCCTGCTACACATACTCTCTCTTCCCCATTATAGTGTTTTCCTTCTTGTATCTTTGGTGTTTTTTGGGTACCCAGCACTTTACTAATGTGCCTGCCCTAGCAATAACCATTCCTGCAAACAGAAGACTATATAGCTAAAAATTCCTTGCATTGAACAAGAGATATTCAAAGCACAAAAAAGAACACTTAACAGCAGAAATCCAATGTACTGAAACTTTTTTCTTTATACATATCTGACAACAGGCTAAACTGATAACTAAAGTGATGGCTGCAAATTCTCAGATATTATCACTGTGAAAAATGGCTCACTCAGCCAAAGTTTACTTTACATGACAATGATCATGATCTCATGTCTGCAGAGATAAGAGTTCTTTATGGGCCATTAAAGTCATTGTCATGGTTATCACTTGCATTATATAAATGTGACGTTAAGCAGGTAGTGACCTCAGATACATACCTATAATTAACTGTGGAATGAGACGTGGAACCTTTTAACCTTTATGCCCTGTCACTGAGTATGATTTGTTTCATGTGGACTGTGATTGTTTACATTATTGGTATTAGAATGAAGTGTTGTCTCCTAATTTAAAAAAAATTTGTTAAATGTGCAAGTCAGCATACATTCAGTAGATTATTTATAGTTATTTACATGAATAAAAATTTTATTTGTTGGTTTAAATTGATGATGAGAAATATCCTGTTCAACCTCTGATGGGTTATAATTTGGATATATAGTGTTTTTGAACCGTTTAGGATTAGAACAGGAGTGAGACAGGGATGCCTCTTGTCTCCATTTCTTTTCTTACTAGCAATAGATTGGGTTATGAAAACATTGATATCACACAACAGAAATGGAATCCAGTACACATGGCTAACAAACATATGAAATACATACGAGTATATCAATGCCAGAGAAAACTTGCCTAAATACATTTATCTTCTAGCCTCATACAAAACAATATGATGGCCCTGTACAAGCCATGCACTGATTACCGCTCACCTATCTATGACAATGAAAATACTCTAATCATAGACAACTTGTACTCTGCGGTATGTAGAAAATGCCACTAGATAATACACCCAAAACTAGCATTACACAATATGATCCACTTAATCCGTAAGAAGGCAAAACCCTAGACTACACATCTCATGGCACACTTCTCAGCAAGAATGCTGGCAAGGGAAAACATAGGTACGTCCTCACCCGGACGCAGCTAGAAGACCAATCCCTATCTTGGCGCCTAAAAATTCCCGCTTCCGCTAATCACATGACTTGCGGGTAGTTATCCCAACATTGCCAAAACTCAGTGTTGCCAATCTGATATTTCATCACTGCGAAATAGCGATGTGACATCCACGTAGTTTTCTTCCACCGGAGGAGCTTCGCCCAACCCCCTTCGGAGTATGGACGAACATATTCCATCATAGCATCTCCTCATCTTACTAGAGAATGCCGTGGTTCTCCACCACCGTTGTCATTCCTGCCTTCTCCACCTATGCACAAAATACACCCTGAGTATGACGTAAGTTATTCAAGGTTCTGGCAGCCATGAAAAATAACAACGGCTGTCCACCCCTGGTCACCCAAAACACAATGCATAATACATTTATATATACTCTGATATATTCACCCATAATAGTAGAAAATCTCATAACATCAACAGTCATTAGAAACATGGTCTAGATATACATTAAATTTGATTATAGAGCAAATTGCCTTTATGGCACCATGATACATCCATTACAAAGCATGACATAGTGTAGCATCAACATGATATTTAAAGATTCCAAAACATCTCAAATGTGGTTGCAATTCATTGCTACCCACCGTACTATGTAAACACCTCCTCCGTTCTCCTCACCACTCTAACAGTTGAACAGAACCACTTATATTTCTCAGAATAGTACTGGTTGCGTGGGTCAGACTCTAAAGTTTGGTTCGCATTAACCGAAACAACCTACTGAATGCGAATCCGATACCTATCTCTTGCTATTGCTGAACTATCAGCAGGTGGTTATGAAGCAGCGACATGTGCTTCTACCTGACTGCATAACGCACACCCCACCTATTCGCGAAAGTCACTCGTGCAACTTTGGTATTGTCCCACAATGACAATACCTCCACGAACTTCACTGGCGCGACTTCATTAAACACTCGTCTGAGTGTGCGCCAACTAGCACTCAGGGGAACATTACGAACCCAAACCGTGTGATCGCCAGCTATCGGGCACTCGGATAAGCCTCTACAGTTCTTATTCATGTGCCTTGGCACTTGCCGCGACCCCTGTCTCACATGAACTTTCTTGTCAGGTGGTAATATCTCCACCACCTGGTCATCCGCCTCAGAACTCTGGTGTTGCTGAGCCTCTGCTCCAGCCACACCCATGCATTATGACTCCCCGTACATTGCCGACGATCAAATTGGCAATTGGGTCCTCGAGGATGAACGCGTTCACTCTACCCGCCAGGAATGGGGTGTCCACATTAATACACGCCTGGGGGTAAGACTCAACTTTGCCCCCAAATGTAGTACACTTTACAGTTTTGCCTGTAAGGCAGGACTCGTCGATACACGACCGACATACGCCGATTGTGGTACACCCAGTGTCCCTCAACACGGAGACTGGTTTCTTCTCCACCACACCTCTGTGGAGAGCCACCTTGCCAGTCTCATGGACTGCCGACAGACATGGTACCGCATGAACGCGGTGTAGCACTATCTTCTCGTTCGCATGGAACAGAGGATGACACCCCACACAGTCTTTACTGTTGACTGTGTCCAACACAAACGTGGAATTCGCGTGTTCGATTGGGGTAGGACACCTGTCAGCGCAATGATTATTGCCACCACAATTGGTACACAGGCGCTCCCTCTTCGACTCATCGCATGGACTCTTGCTATGGCTTTTAGCTGGTGACGATCGCGCATCGGAGTCAGAAGATCGACTCTCTGAGGAACCACTCCTCTGCTTGGGATGTTTTGTTTTGTACCAAAACCAATCTTCGTCCTGAGACTCCTCGAAATGTACCTGCTTTCGCGTTTGGCACTCTCTTCCGTCGCTAACACTTTTAAATTGTCGATTCTGCCAGTTCAACCGGTCATTCTGATGGGATCGGAAGTTCCCATAATTTCTTCTTCTTGGCTGATAGGGACTGGAGGACCTATCGTGCCTCTGCTCATGGCACCTGTCTGCCTCACCTGCCTGATCCTTCCATGGTTGGCGTTGTACTTTGCCGACACCGGCAACTAAGTAGTCTGACAGACCCGACTTCTGGATGGGTTTGCCCGGATGGGCCAGGACATAATGGTGCCCCAATTGGGCCATGGACTCAATGTCTTTTGGCTGGCACTCCTGGAAAAACGCCACCAACTCAGTTGAGCACGACGACAACACTTTGTCCCGTAGCACCAAGTCTAACAAGCCATTATAGTCCTTATTTATCCCCTCCATCTCAATCCATCTATTAAGCAGAAGTTTGATCTTCGAGATAAAGTCCTTGAAGTCTTGGTCTGCACTTGGCATCATGTCAGACGGAACTTCCGGAGCAACCTTTCCTTTACTTTGTCGTAATCGGCCCTTTCTTTCAGCAGGAGGCAATAGAAAGTCTCCATCGCAGGCCCCACTAGCAACGTAGATAACAGAGATGGCCACTGATCTCTGTCGGCTTTCCAGGCCACGCATCCGGCCTCGAACCTCTCAAGGAAAAAATCCAAACTGTCGATTTTATCATTAAAATTAGGCAGCCGCAGCCTAAAGGGACGATGAGACCCCCCAGGAGTCAAGTTCTGAACACTTGCACTCACCTCTAATCTCTTTAATTGTATTTCCTTATCAATCTTCTTCTCTTCCAGAGCTATTCTCATTCTCTCCTTCTCTAATTCTAACTCTCTATCTTCTTTCATCTTTCTTTCTTGTATCTCTCTATCTTCTTTCATCTTCTTTTCTTGTAATTCAAACTCTCTGTCCTCTTTCATCTTCTTTTCTTGTAATTCTCGTTCCAACTTCTTTCCTTGATATTCGAACTCTCTTCTTTTGAGCTCTAACTCTTCAGCACGAGCATCTCTTAAGGCATTCTGGTTCTCTTTTGATTGGAATTCTGCCTTGGCATAATCCAACAATTCTTTTCCTGTGTACCCAGCTTCCTTGCCTAACTGCATGAAACTATCATAGTCCACTCGTACTACTCAATATTAATTCACTGTGCAACTGCTCACTACCATGCACCCTACACCACCTCGCTTATATGAACAGATCCCTCTCTTCTTACAAGGTCTGCAGTAATGATATGTAAATAGTAATATCACTTCTCAAATTTACAAATATATGCATGTAAGTATAAACCACCTCACCTCTCAATGTATACACATAATCCACTTTACTTCTTATTGTATAAATATAATCTTACTTTGTCTCCTTACTCTGTAGATTTGGTCCTTCTATAGCAAGACGAAACGAGAGATCACACCACTTAAACACAACAGAAGAATTACTGAATGTACAAGATAATGTAAATACAAATTACACCAGCACACCTAACAAGTACTGAGCTTGGTATGTTATGTAGGGCAGTCGCAGGAAACACTTCTGCCTTACTCCACCACTAAACATACGCAGCCACACCCTAGAAAGAAGTCAGTCTAATCCAATCTTTTCCCACAAGTGAGAAAAGGAAGCATTAAACTCGCCACCCGTCCACCCTTAAACACACGAATATAATATAAAACACAGTAGACTAAACAACAACTACACTTAACAATGAAGTGCTGAGAGCTATCACTTTCTCTAGCCACCAACTTAATCACACCAATCAAAATAAACTAATTAACATATAAACCAAAAATATTGCTATAACATATCCAAGACTTATTCTATATATAATAGTAAAGACCCCAAGAAATAGGAACTTATAGTGAAAGATCCCACCTAACTAACTAACCCCATATAAAGATACAGACTAAGTTTCTACCAAGAAAGCGAGAAAAAAACACAAAACCAAAGGAAAGAAAAACAACAACAAACCAATAAGCAACCTCAAGAAACAGATGTAGAAACAGAAGAAAGCTTGTTGCTAACCTAGTACGACCCCGACAAAACTGTCACACTACTCTAGCGGACCAGACTAAAAGATAAGTAGTATCAGGTGGATAGACAGAAAAGGAACTTTTGGAGGAAGAAAAACAGAATTTATAGGAAAAACAAGAAGAACATAAATATAACAAATCTACAAAGATTTACAAATAAAAACTTAACTGATGGTCCAGCGACGTTTGACCACAAAGCTCCTCAGCACCGATGATGAAGATGAAGACAAAACTAACAAGTCTCCACACACTTGAAATATCCAAAATGAAAATAATGTTCCACCCGATGCTACCACAGCACTGTCCACCACAAAATCAGGATCATAAATCCAATAGTGTTCAGAAAATCAGACTACACAAGTCTATGTGCCAGACAATAACATTCATGATATTAATGTTCTTTGGCACGGTGATACGTCTAATGTATAAAGTTCAATACTTCGTGTCTTCAGAACAACAGGAACTCAGCAGTCTTCCCACTTCAGCACAGGACCCCTCAGATCAGCAGACCTCGGTAACCGGCATCCCTTCAAACGGTATCAGGGTCACGACAGAGCATGGCAAGGCTCCCACTGGAACGGCACATCAATATGGCTTGAAAACGACAGACCTTTGCAGGAACACAGGAAATAAAGTTCCCCGGGTAGGTATGGTCAGTACGAGCAATGGCACTACAGCTGATTGGCTACATGCTCACACAGGTCCACACAAGAGGAGTTCCACATATCCTGAGATACCTCTGCCACTATTGACCTTCTTACAATCCACCAATTTCAACAATCTAACTTCCCTCCTGACACAGTGTGTCACTTGGGCCAAACTATACCAAACTTGACAATCTATATCCCGCCTGACATCATTAGTCACTTGGGCCAATCTATACCAAACAATAGTGACACCTTAATCTCCGCTGCTCCACCTGGATCAATATCACTAAGCCACAAAGTATACCTTTCAATATCTCAAACTGAAATGCCAGAAGTCAGCTGCACCTTTATTCTATTACTTTTGACACATCTTCCAACACTACTTTCCAGCCTAGCATCAAAATTACCTTGCAACACAGTGTCGAACACAATAACTGACAAATATTCTCAGAGCTGAAAATACCAATTTTCACTGAGACATTAGCTCGGTCACCCGACCGTAACAGATCACTACACAATAGCTAACCAAACACAACACACTGGCGTGAACACTGTCGTAGACACAAGGCGTAAACACAAAGCTACTATTACTTTATATCAATCTGTGTGCATACTTTCTAGCCTTTCTAGTGAAAATGAAGGCACTACGGCCTTTTGGCTCACAAAGCCAGATGCAGCCCTTAGCTGTCCAATATAATCTATACTGTAGACACCGTTTAGATGATGCCCCCAGTTGTCAGCACCAAAATATATCGTGGATTTATCATAACACAATATTAATAATTATAGGCTCGCTCCCTAGGAGCATGACCACAACATATAATGGCTAACAAAGAAAGGTTAACACTTTCTACAGGTACTTCCCTTTAATGAATAAATGCACACACTATCGCCACACACGGCTAACAAACATGAAATACATATATCAATGCCAGAGAAAACTTGCCTCAATACATTTATCTACTAGCCTCATACAAAACAATATGACGGCCCTGTACAAGCCATGCATTGATTACCGCTCACCATAGCGGCCAAAATCTATGACAATGAAAATACTCTAATCATAGACAACTTGTACTCTGCGATATGTAGAAAATGCCACTAGATAATACACCTGTCACGAAATGGATTTAGGACTAGAGACTGTCTACATATAGTGACAAGACAATAGTAAGAAGAAAGACTGAAATGATAGATTCAGATAGAAATATAGTGCAAAATGTGAAAGTTGAGACCATTGGCTCCGAGGTTGAGAACCGAGGTTGATTCTTTCCTCGCCACTTCGGACGTTTAAATTGCTATGGCCTCGAACCACCTCTAACTACCCTATGGGATAAGGTTCAATTAAGATTCACAAACACCAAGGTACAGACAACATATAGCTACTGTACTAAAGGAAATGACTGATGCCAGCTACAATTTATACAAGTTTATTATACACCTATAAACAACTCATATACATAAAGTGCGAGGATGCACACCTGAAAACAAAATCAAGCACAGTTAAAAATGCATCAACCCCAACCCTTCTCCCACAATTGCAACCTGTATGGAGAAAGAAGGTAAGGTTAACTGAAATGAACTATACTGCACTTGATGTCGCCTACACTCCAAACTAGCTGTTCTAAATTCTAACTCTAACTCTAAGTCCACTAATAGCTGGAACGACGGCGAAGTGACTACACAATCTCTGCACAGACTTCGGTTCTACACAGCCTATCCTGGAATCTCCTGAACACAACTAACTGCACCTCTAAACTTCAGCAGCTGTCCTCTGCTATGATTCACCAAAACTAACAGTTCTGCCTATCTGTGCTGACTTCAGTAGAGAGAATGTTTACCCTCTCTCTCTCCACTAACTCTGGAATTGATGACTGAGGTTTAACAGAACCCCACTGGATTCTGGACTGGAACTGTAGCGGACTTCTACCACTCTGAAATTACCTGCCCGAGTACCTATAACTGGGCCGTCGGCTTTATTATGGCCGTGAAGAAGCGAACATAAAATTACCACAACGCGGCAGCCTGCCAAATCTGCGTGTGTAACGAGCTGTGACGAAAGTACTGAGATTCTGTCTTTCAAATGGCCCATGTCTTGTTCTCCTTGCATTTTGTTCACTATTTTTAGGAGGGATTACAGGAAATCCTTCTCCATGTTTCTTCTCCTTCTATTATTTACGTTTTTTTTTCAAGATGAGATCACGATGGAGTTTGATCTCATCTGCTTTATGGTTCTTCTTTATGTGTTTAGAATGGGGGTGTAGGGAATTAGACAGTATTTTTCTAGAAGGAAGATTATAGAGGCTAGATCAGGATTTGCACCAGTGTCTTTTTTTTTTAAAGATATTGCGTGGCCATATACGCATTTTTCGGGAGTTAAATTATTTGCGGCCATTTTTGCTTCATTTCCGCAGTATAGGGCTAGGCTTAATCTCGTTTCTTTGTCTAAAACCCATGCACGTTACATCAGAACGATCTAGGTTCTGATTGGCTGAGAGATAACTGCAGTTGAAATGCAGAGCTCTCATTGGCTTTACAACCACGCCGCGCATATGACGTCACGAAGTCGGCGCGTGGGGGTCTTGATTATAAAAGGCCTATATTTCATAGTTTCTTTCTCTTTTAATGAAAAAAAATTGCCAAAGCCGGGTTGCCAGTCAAGTCGATTGCCTTCAGTTGGACATTCGAGATTTGGTAAGCATGAATTTTTGCGTGAGGACTTTATTTAATTTTTCTAGTCCTAGCCGATCATTTAAGTTTCTTTGGGCAGTTTAGTTTAATTTAACTCCAGAGCCATCAATTCGATCTGAGTGATAGACATGAGAAACTAGGTCCATTTAATTCCTTGTTGAAAGAATAGCGGCATGGTTTAAAAGTTGAGATATCACCGCTTTGTATTATTGCAAAGTCGGTCGGGAGAGAAACTCGCATCTGCGAATTTTATTTATTTACAGAATAGTCGGGAGCGCGTAATGTGTATTTTTATTTGTGATTTTAGTGAGAGTATTGATGCTCGCTATTTATATAGTTACGCATATATCTGTGGACGGGAGTGAAAGAGGCATAATTTGGAAGCGCGTGGGCGCGTTGGTTACGGAATTGTTATTGATACGACGTTCAGAGGGACGAGGGGGAGATAAGCACGTGGTCATAAAATTACAAACACGTGGTTGAACTACGGGGTTTTCAATTTGATAACCAGGGGTTATGTATAACTTTTGACGGCATGTAGATGCTAGCGTAAACAGGGTTATAGGTTATTGATTGTGCTTTGTTATTCTGTGTATTCAGAAGATGGAGATGACATTTATTTATGTTAAGGGAATTATTTTGTATTTCATTTTGAATGTGATTACTATTATTGACGGGAATTTTAGGAATTCCTTGAGAAGGCTAGTTTTAGTTGTGTTAAACATTACGGCATTAGTGTCAGCGTAAGAAGTAGGCCACAGTACGTCTGCCCAGACGGGCCATTGAAAATATGGTTGTTGCTCGGAGTTAGTCAGGCAGAACAGGCGATCTGGGTTAGCCAATGTTTACCTTGTGGGCTCAGGTAGAGAAGGGAGCTCAGTGGGGGGAGCGGACTTTGTTTGCATGATTTTGTATGGTGGTGCATAACGGGAGAGAGTAGGGGAGCTGTATTGATTATAGACGGGGGAGACTTAAGTGTTAAAGACTTAAGGGTTTGTCAGGAAGTTAATTGTTATTTGTAATAGAGTATTAACGTTTTGTTTAGCTGTTGTTTTTTGCTTTTGTCTAAACAGCAGGTGCCGGCTTTTTGTGGGAATGAGAGCGGAATTTTGAGACCACAAAATTTCTCCCACGGCAAAGTTGGGGCATTCGCAGAACCGCAAGGGTTTTACGTTAGTTGCCAGTAGTGGACGGAGAGGAAGAAAATACGTTTTCCCAACCAGGGGAAGACATTTTCCAGCGAATAGGATTTTTGTGGATAAATCCTGAGCTCTGACGCTCGTTACACACGCAGATTTGGCAGGCTGCCAGCGGTGTGGTAATTTTGTGTTCGTTTCTTCACGGCCATAATAAAGCCGACGGCCCAGTTATAGATACTCGGGCAGGTAATTTCCGAGTGGTAGAAGTCCGCTACAGTTCCAGTCCAGAATCCAGTGGGGTTCTGTTAACCCTCAGTCATCAAGTCCAGAGTTAGTGGAGAGAGATAGGGTAAACATTCTCTCTACTGAAGTCAGCACAGATAGGCAGAACTGTTAGTTTTGGTGAATCATAGCAGAGGACAGCTGCTGAAGTTTAGAGGTGCAGTTAGTTGTGTTCAGGAGATTCCAGGATAGGCTGTGTAGAACCGAAGTCTGTGCAGAGATTGTGTAGTCACTTCGCCGTCGTTCCAGCTATCAGTGGACTTAGAGTTAGAGTTAGAATTTAGAACAGCTAGTTTGGAGTGTAGGCGACATCAAGTGCAGTGTAGTTCATTTCAGTTAACCTTACCTTCTTTCTCCATACAGGTTGCAATTGTGGGAGAAGGGTTGGGGTGATGCATTTTTTAAACTGTGCTTGATTTTGTTTTTTCAGGAGTGCATCCTCGCACTTGATGTATGGGACATGCATATGTTTGTTGTTTATAGGTGTATAATAAACTTGTATAAATTGTAGCTGGCATCAGTCATTTCCTTTAGTACAGTAGCTATATGTTGTCTGTACCTTGGTGTTTGTGAATCTTAATTGAACCTTATCCCCATAGGGTAGTTAGAGGTGGTTCGAGGCCATAGCAATTTAAACGTCCGAAGTGGCGAGGAAAGAATCAACCTCGGTTCTCAACCTCGGAGCCAATGGTCTCAACTTTCACATTTTGCACTATATTTCTATCTGAATCTATCATTTCAGTCTTTCTTCTTACTATTGTCTTGTCACTATATGTAGACAGTCTCTAGTCCTAAATCCATTTCGTGACAAAGTGGGGGCTATCGTCCGGTGAATCATCTTTGTTACGTTCAATTCTGTGATCGTGACAAAGTGGGTGCTATCGTCCGGTGAATCATCTTTGTTACGTTCAATTCTGTGATCTTGACAAAGTGGTGGCGTCGTCCTTGGGATCATCTTTGTTGGGATCAATTCTAGATTCATAGATTGTCTCTGTAGAAAGTTCTGGAAATAGATTTCAAAAAAAAATCCCCTAGACTTGAGCTATATTAAGACTGATCCAGCTATAAGTTTTTTTTCCACAGGTTCCAGTTAGTATAGAGGATAGTGGTTGTAAGGTTGTTTATGACTTAGAAGTAATTGATGGCTAATGGAATTTTTTTCTTGACAGGAAAGTAAATTCGGGTTTTGGGTAGCTGGATAACTTGAATTTTTTTCAGGTAGTTATTAGTCAGACTTGGTGCTAGTCTGAGTGCGGGTTTTTGCGACAGCATATTCATAGTAGGTAACAGTAAATTTTTCTTGTTCCTTTTTTGTCATTTCCCCTCGTTGTGAGTACTGCTGATTTGTCAGGTAAGATGGCTGAATTGGTCAAGCTACTTACTGCATGGAAGGACGCAGCTAAAAGCATGGGGATGAATGAAGCCGAGACTAGGGCTTACATTATGAGGGAACAGGACCGGCAGACGGAGAGAGAGAAAAGGGAAGCCCAGGAGAAGATAGCAGAGAGGGAAGCCCAGGAGAAGATAGCAGAGAGGGAAGCCCAGGAGAAGATAGCACAGAGGGAAGCCCAGGAGAAGATAGCACAGAGGGAAGCCCAGGAGAAGTTAGCACAGAGGGAAGCCCAAGAGAGGGAGAAGGCAGCAGAGAGACAGCATGAACTTGCCCTGCGTTCACTGGAACTGCAGTACCGATCTTCGGAAGGCAGTTCGGCTAACGGAGATTCTCCCGGAGCAGGGGCAACAGACACCGCAGGAAACGGAGGGCCCCGGATGGCAGCCATGAATTTTCCGATGGACTCTTTTCCTAACGGGAATGAGAAAATTGAGGTATTTTTAGAAAAATTTGAACGGATGGCAAAGGCATACGGGCTGGATGATAGTCTTTGGTGTCTCAAATTATCTCAATCTCTAAGAGGACATGCGTATGAGGTCTATAGCAAGATGCTGGTAGATGACCAAGGTAACTTTGAGGCTCTGCGGAACGCCCTGTTACAGCGATTCCAATGGACTCCCCGGAAGTGTCAAACGATGTTTAGGGAAAGTCGACTGGAGAAGGGAGAAAGTTTTCCCCAATTCGCGGAGAGGCTGAGGAATTACCTCACTCGCTGGAGAGAGTTGTCGGGTTTGGCTAAATCGTTTGAAGGACTCGAAGAGCTCATCATGTGCGAACAGATAAAGGCCAACATGTCTCCGGACTTAAGGAAGTACCTGGCGGAGCAGGGCGCACAGCAACTGGACCAGATAATTCTATTTGCAGAAAGGTTCCAGACGGCCCAGGCCGAAGTACTGGGCCAGAAAAGAAAACACCCTGACCTGCCAGCCCCGGACAAAGGAGCATCTTCATCGCATTCGCCTTCCTCTTCAGCTCACCAACCGCAAGGGCCGTCTCGCAAGGAGCCCCCTCCCAGTCATAACATGCGCTCCCAGCCGCCTAACAGAACACAGGGGCCGACTTCTCATGAACCCGTCAGGAACCGGGGAGATAATGAGAGATATTGTAGGTTCTGTCGGACTACTTCTCATTGGACAACACGGTGCCCAAACAAACAACCCGCTCATCAGGTGGCTTGTTTAAGGCCTGTGAGGGTGAAACAAGGGAAGAAGTGGAAACCCTTCCCGTCAGAGAAGTTGTTCTCCAACAGTGGACCAGCCAACGTGAACGGGACTGAGACAACATGTTTATTTGACAGCGGGCTTACATACCCCAGCATAGTCGCCCGACATCTGGTGAAGCCCTGGCAGATGACGAAGGAAAAAGTGAATATTGGTGGAGTTTTAAGGAAAGGGACTTCACAGCGCTTTCCGGTAGCCAATATTGAGGTGAAATGTAGGTTCGTGTCTGGCACCATCAAGGCAGCTGTAACGGCTCAGCCGGCCTACGACTTCATTCTCGGTAACCCATATTTAGTTTTGGGGAACCCGCCCACACCGATCCTTGCTGATGCAAGGGGGCCTACTGCAGGCCAGATAAGTGAAAAAGGAGAACCCCTAATTCACGGAGCCCCGAGCGAGCTCAAACATAGCTGTCGTGCCAAGGAGGGGTGCAACGCCTCTGACGACAGTGGTATGTTATTTGCAGAGGCAAATTCGCCCGCCAGCCCTGTTCAGCCAACCGGCCAAACAGTGGTGACGACGCCTCTGATTCCGGAAGTACACTCTTTGTTGTCGGGAATTAGGCCCCCGATGGTATTAGCTCCTTCAAGTGAGGGACATACTGACAAGAGCGGTATTACATATGTCAACGACCAGCGCCATCTTCATAGGACACAAGATAGCGGTCTGAGCGAGCATATAGTTCCAACCAGCCCTGGAGCCCCATCCGACCAGCACTTTACTCAAACGGAGGAGGACAGTGATCTGAATATCCGTTTGCCTATAAACGGAGATGGGCCCCACAACTCTCGTATCTCGTTTACAGGAAACAACTCTTGTAACGAGCAGCCTGAAAAATTGGCTATCTTTTCCAATTCGTTTCACGGAACATTGGAACCAGTTACTGAGAGCTTTATCTCAGATTCTCCGCGATCTAACGGGATCTTAAACCGTCAAGTGTCACTGCAGGACACATTCCAACCGACGCCAGTAACTCTCACAGGGGAGGGCAAGGTTGAAGGTAGAACCAGGGTGTTAGACGGAGAGCTCCCGTGGTCTACAGTTTCATCTCACCAACTTTTCAGGCCAGAAAAGAGTGAGAAAAGCGACCTTACGCATTTGCAAGGAGCTATTTTGGAGAGCTCTGTCCCGCTTCAGATTGGTAGGGGAAGAGCGAGTCCAGAACCACTGCCAGGGGCAGATCTTACCTACCTTTCTCCAAAGGTAGAAGCTATTGAGATCAGTGAGGACTCAATAGAAACCCAGCAAGAAATCGGAGGCTCTACACCAGAGGAACCCGAGACATTGCATCGTTCTCGCACGGTACCAGCAGTCACAAACCCGCTGACGCGCAGCGAGGAAGTCGCCATCGCCAGGTCGCCACAGCGCCCGTCGGTCACATCAGCTGACCAGGACAGCCTTTTGACGGTCATAGCAAGGGAAAGTTCAGACCCGCCATTAGACGGCACAGGTCTGAAGAGAGATCAACTCTCCCAACGGAGCATAGGAGCTCATTCTAGGAGAGGAGGAAGGAGGAAACGCAAAAGAGGAAGGTCGAAGAACACTGAATAGGAGGGGTAAGGACAGACAGCCTTGTAGACAGAGTTAAGGGCCAGTGTGAAACACAGAGATTTCAGTAAGGAGATCGTTGCTCAATCTTTGAAAGGGGGGAGTGATGTGACGAAAGTACTGAGATTCTGTCTTTCAAATGGCCCATGTCTTGTTCTCCTTGCATTTTGTTCACTATTTTTAGGAGGGATTACAGGAAATCCTTCTCCATGTTTCTTCTCCTTCTATTATTTACGTTTTTTTTTTCAAGATGAGATCACGATGGAGTTTGATCTCATCTGCTTTATGGTTCTTCTTTATGTGTTTAGAATGGGGGTGTAGGGAATTAGACAGTATTTTTCTAGAAGGAAGATTATAGAGGCTAGATCAGGATTTGCACCAGTGTCTTTTTTTTTAAAGATATTGCGTGGCCATATACGCATTTTTCGGGAGTTAAATTATTTGCGGCCATTTTTGCTTCATTTCCGCAGTATAGGGCTAGGCTTAATCTCGTTTCTTTGTCTAAAACCCATGCACGTTACATCAGAACGATCTAGGTTCTGATTGGCTGAGAGATAACTGCAGTTGAAATGCAGAGCTCTCATTGGCTTTACAACCACGCCGCGCATATGACGTCACGAAGTCGGCGCGTGGGGGTCTTGATTATAAAAGGCCTATATTTCATAGTTTCTTTCTCTTTTAATGAAAAAAAAATTGCCAAAGCCGGGTTGCCAGTCAAGTCGATTGCCTTCAGTTGGACATTCGAGATTTGGTAAGCATGAATTTTTGCGTGAGGACTTTATTTAATTTTTCTAGTCCTAGCCGATCATTTAAGTTTCTTTGGGCAGTTTAGTTTAATTTAACTCCAGAGCCATCAATTCGATCTGAGTGATAGACATGAGAAACTAGGTCCATTTAATTCCTTGTTGAAAGAATAGCGGCATGGTTTAAAAGTTGAGATATCACCGCTTTGTATTATTGCAAAGTCGGTCGGGAGAGAAACTCGCATCTGCGAATTTTATTTATTTACAGAATAGTCGGGAGCGCGTAATGTGTATTTTTATTTGTGATTTTAGTGAGAGTATTGATGCTCGCTATTTATATAGTTACGCATATATCTGTGGACGGGAGTGAAAGAGGCATAATTTGGAAGCGCGTGGGCGCGTTGGTTACGGAATTGTTATTGATACGACGTTCAGAGGGACGAGGGGGAGATAAGCACGTGGTCATAAAATTACAAACACGTGGTTGAACTACGGGGTTTTCAATTTGATAACCAGGGGTTATGTATAACTTTTGACGGCATGTAGATGCTAGCGTAAACAGGGTTATAGGTTATTGATTGTGCTTTGTTATTCTGTGTATTCAGAAGATGGAGATGACATTTATTTATGTTAAGGGAATTATTTTGTATTTCATTTTGAATGTGATTACTATTATTGACGGGAATTTTAGGAATTCCTTGAGAAGGCTAGTTTGTGTTAAACATTACGGCATTAGTGTCAGCGTAAGAAGTAGGCCACAGTACGTCTGCCCAGACGGGCCATTGAAAATATGGTTGTTGCTCGGAGTTAGTCAGGCAGAACAGGCGATCTGGGTTAGCCAATGTTTACCTTGTGGGCTCAGGTAGAGAAGGGAGCTCAGTGGGGGGAGCGGACTTTGTTTGCATGATTTTGTATGGTGGTGCATAACGGGAGAGAGTAGGGGAGCTGTATTGATTATAGACGGGGGAGACTTAAGTGTTAAAGACTTTAGGGTTTTTGTCAGGAAGTTAATTGTTATTTGTAATAGAGTATTAACGTTTTTGTTTAGCTGTTGTTTTTTGCTTTTGTCTAAACAGCAGGTGCCGGCTTTTTGTGGGAATGAGAGCGGAATTTTGAGACCACAAAATTTCTCCCACGGCAAAGTTGGGGCATTCGCAGAACCGCAAGGGTTTTACGTTAGTTGCCAGTAGTGGACGGAGAGGAAGAAAATACGTTTTCCCAACCAGGGGAAGACATTTTCCAGCGAATAGGATTTTTGTGGATAAATCCTGAGCTCTGACGCTCGTTACACACGCAGATTTGGCAGGCTGCCAGCGTTGTGGTAATTTTGTGTTCGTTTCTTCACGGCCATAATAAAGCCGACGGCCCAGTTATAGGTACTCGGGCAGGTAATTTCCGAGTGGTAGAAGTCCGCTACAGTTCCAGTCCAGAATCCAGTGGGGTTCTGTTAACTCTCAGTCATCAAGTCCAGAGTTAGTGGAGAGAGATAGGGTAAACATTCTCTCTACTGAAGTCAGCACAGATAGGCAGAACTGTTAGTTTTGGTGAATCATAGCAGAGGACAGCTGCTGAAGTTTAGAGGTGCAGTTAGTTGTGTTCAGGAGATTCCAGGATAGGCTGTGTAGAACCGAAGTCTGTGCAGAGATTGTGTAGTCACTTCGCCGTCGTTCCAGCTATCAGTGGACTTAGAGTTAGAGTTAGAATTTAGAACAGCTAGTTTGGAGTGTAGGCGACATCAAGTGCAGTGTAGTTCATTTCAGTTAACCTTACCTTCTTTCTCCATACAGGTTGCAATTGTGGGAGAAGGGTTGGGGTTGATGCATTTTTAACTGTGCTTGATTTTGTTTCAGGAGTGCATCCTCGCACTTGATGTATGGGACATGCATATGTTTGTTGTTTATAGGTGTATAATAAACTTGTATAAATTGTAGCTGGCATCAGTCATTTCCTTTAGTACAGTAGCTATATGTTGTCTGTACCTTGGTGTTTGTGAATCTTAATTGAACCTTATCCCCATAGGGTAGTTAGAGGTGGTTCGAGGCCATAGCAATTTAAACGTCCGAAGTGGCGAGGAAAGAATCAACCTCGGTTCTCAACCTCGGAGCCAATGGTCTCAACTTTCACATTTTGCACTATATTTCTATCTGAATCTATCATTTCAGTCTTTCTTCTTACTATTGTCTTGTCACTATATGTAGACAGTCTCTAGTCCTAAATCCATTTCGTGACACGAGCGTCAGAGCTCAGGATTTATCCACAAAAATCCTATTCGCTGGAAAATGTCTCCCCCTGGCTGGGAAAACGTATTTTCTTCCTCTCCTTCCACTACTGGCAACTAACGTAAAACCCTTGCGGTTCTGCGAATGCCCCAACTTTGCCGTGGGAGAAATTTTGTGGTCTCAAAATTCCGCTCTCATTCCCACAAAGCCGGTACCTGCTGTTTTAGACAAAACAAAACAACAGCTAAACAAACCATAATAATACATTTAAAATAACAATTAACTTCCTTACTCTTCACCACGTAACTCCCCTCTCTACCTGAGCCTACAAAGTAAACATTGGCTAACCCAGATCGCTTGTTCTGCCTGACTAACTCCGAGCAACAACAATATTTTCACTGGCCCGTCTGGGCAGACGTACTGTGGCCTACTTCTTACGCTGACACTAATGCCGTAATGTTTAACACAACTAAAACTAGCCCTCTCTAGGAATTCCTAAAATTCCCGTCAATAATAGTAATCACATTCAAAATGTAATACAAAATAATTCCCTTTAAAATTACTTCTCCCATCTTCTGAATTCACAGAACAATAATGCACAATCAATAACATATAATCCTGTTTACGCTAGCATCTACCTGCCGTCAAAAGTTATACATAACCCCCGATTATCAAATTGAAAACCCCGTAGTTCAACCACGTGGTGCCGCAGTTTTATGACCACGAGCTTATCTCCTGCATCCCTCTGAATTCGTATTACAATTGAACCACGCCCACGTGCTTCCAATTAATACCTCTATCACTTCCGTCCACAGATATATGCGTAACTATATAAATAGCGAGCATCAATACTCTCACTAAAATCACAAATAAAAATACACATTACACACGCTCCCGACTATTCTGTAAATAAATAAAATTCGCAGATGCGAGTTTCTCTCCCGACCGACTTTGCAATAATACCAAGCGGTGATATCTCAACTTTTCAGCCCTGCCGCTATTCCTTCAACAAGGAATTAAATGGACCTAGTTTCTCATGTCTATCACTCAGATCGAATTGATGGCTCTGGAGTTAAGAATTAAATTAAACTAAAACTTCCCAAGAAACTTAAATGATCGGCTAGGACTAGAAAAATTAAATAAAGTCCTCACGCAAAAATTCATGCTTACCAAATCTCGAATGTCCAACTGAAGGCAATCGACTTGACTCTGGCAACCCGGCTTTGGCAATTTTTCATTAAAAGAGAAAGAGGCTATGAAATATAGGCCTTTTTATAATCAAGACCCCCACGCGCCGACTTCATGACGTCATATGCGCGGCGTGGTTCTAAAGCCAATGAGAGCTCTGCATTTCAACTGCAGTTACCTCTCAGCCAATCAGAACCTTAGATCGTTCTGATGTAACGTGCATGGGTTTTAGACAAAGAAACGAGATTTAGCCTAGCCCTATACTGCGGAAATGAAGCAAAAATGGCCGCAAATAATTTAACTCCCGAAAAATGCGTATATGGCCACGCACTATCTTTAAAAAAAGACATCTGGTGCCAATCCTGATCTAGCAACTAAAATCTTTAACTAGAATAATACTTTCTAATTCCCTACACCCCCATTCAAAACACATAGATCAAACTCCATCGTGATCTCATCTTGAAAAAAAAAACGTAAATAATAGAAGGAGAAGAAACATGGAGAAGGATTTTTCTGTAATCCCTCCAAAAATAGTGAACAAAATGCAAGGAGAAAAAGACATGGGCCATTTGAAAGACAGAATCTCAGTACTTTCGTCACATCACTCCCCCCTTTCAAAGATTGAGCAACGATCTCCTTACTGAAATCTCTGTGTTTCACATTGGCCCTTATTCCTGTCTACAAGGCTGTCTGTCCTTACCCCTCCTATTCAGTGTTCTTCGACCTTCCTCTTTTGCGTTTCCTCCTTCCTCCTCTCCTAGAATGAGCTCCTTGGGAGAGTTGATCTCTCTTCAGACCTGTGCCGTCTAATGGCGGGTCTGAACTTTCCCTTGCTATGACCGTCAAAAGGCTGTTCTGGTCAGCTGATGTGACCGGCGGGCGCTGTGGCGACCTGGCGATGGCGACTTCCTCGCTGCGCGTCAGCGGGTTTGTGACTGCTGGTACCGTGCGAGAACGATGCAACGTCTCGGGTTCCTCTGGTGTAGAGCCTCCGATTTCTTGCTGGGTTTCTATTGAGTCCTCACTGATCTCAATAGCTTCTACCTTTGAAGAAAAGTAGGTAAGATCTGCCCCTGGCAGTGGTTCTGGATTCGCTCTTCCCCTACCAATCTGAAGCGGGACAGAGCTCTCCAATATAGCTCCTTGCAAATGCGTAAGGTCGCTTTTCTCACTCTTTTCTGGCCTGAAAAGTTGGTGAGATGAAACTGTAGACCACGGGAGCTCTCCGTCTAACACCCTGGTTCTACCTTCAACCTTGCCCTCCCCTGTAAGAGTTACTGGCGTCAGTTGGGATGTGTCCTGCAGTGACACTTGACGGTTTAAGATCCCGTTAGATCGCGGAGAATCTGAGATAAAGCTCTCAGTGACTGGTTCCAATGTTCCGTGAAACGAATTGGAAAATATAGCCAATTTTTCAGGCTCCTCGTTACAAGAGTCGTTTCCTGTAAACGAGATACGAGAGTTGTGGGGCCCATCTCCGTTTATAGGCAAACGGTCACTCAGATCACTGTCCTCCTCCGTTTGAGTAAAGTGCTGGTCGGATGGGGCTCCAGGGCTGGTTGGAACTATATGCTCGCTCAGACCGCTATCTTGTGCCCTATGAAGATGGCGCTGGTCGTTGACATATGTAATACCGCTCTTGTCAGTATGTCCCTCACTTGAAGGAGCTAATACCATCGGGGGCCTAATTCCCGACAACAAAGAGTGTACTTCCGGAATCAGAGGCGTCGTCACCACTGTTTGGCCGGTTGGCTGAACAGGGCTGGCGGGCGAATTTGCCTCTGCAAATAACATATCACTGTCGTCAGAGGCGTTGCACCCCTCCTTGGCACGACAGCTATGTTTGAGCTCGCTCGGGGCTCCGTGAATTAGGGGTTCTCCTTTTCCACTTATCTGGCCTGCAGTAGGCCCCCTTGCATCAGCAAGGATCGGTGTGGGCGGGTTCCCCAAAACTAAATATGGGTTACCGAGAATGAAGTCGTAGGCCGGCTGAGCCGTTACAGCTGCCTTGATGGTGCCAGACACGTACTTACATTTCACCTCAATATTGGCTACCGGAAAGCACTGTGAAGTCCCTTTCCTTAAAACTCCACCAATATTGACTTTTTCCTTAGTCATCTGCCAAGGCTTCACCAGATGTCGGGCGACTATGCTGGGGTATGTAAGCCCGCTGTCAAATAAGCATGTTGTCCCCGTCCCGTTCACTTCGGCTGGTCCGCTGTTGGAAAACAACTTCTCTGACTGGAAGGGTTTCCACTTCTTCCCTTGTTTCACCCTCACAGGCCTTAAACAAGCCACCTGATGAGCGGGTTGTTTGTTTGGGCACCGTGTTGTCCAATGAGAAGTAGTCCGACAGAACCTACAATATCTCTCATTATCTCCCCGGTTCCTGACGGGTTCATGAGAAGTCGGCCCCTGTGTTCTGTTAGGCGGCTGGGAGCGCATGTTATGACTGGGAGGGGGCTCCTTGCGAGACGGCCCTTGCTGCTGGTGAGCTGAAGAGGAAGGCGAATGCGATGAAGATGCTCCTTTGTCCGGGGCTGGCAGGTCAGGGTGTTTTCTTTTCTGGCCCAGTACTTCGGCCTGTGCCGACTGGAACCTTTCTGCAAATAGAATTATCTGGTCCAGTTGCTGGGCGCCCTGCTCCGCCAGGTACTTCCTTAAGTCCGGAGACATGTTGGCCTTTATCTGTTCGCACATGATGAGCTCTTCGAGTCCTTCAAACGATTTAGCCAAACCCGACAACTCTCTCCAGCGAGTGAGGTAATTCCTCAGCCTCTCTGCGAACTGGGGAAAACTTTCTCCCTTCTCCAGTCGACTTTCCCAAAACATTGTCTGGCACTTCCGAGGAGTCCATTGGAATCGCTGTAACAGGGCGTTCCGTAGAACCTCAAAGTTACCTTGGTCATCTACCAGCATCTTGCTATAGACCTCATACGCATGTCCTCTTAGAGATTGAGATAATTTGAGACACCAAAGACTACCATCCAGCCCGTATGCCTTTGCCATCCGTTCAAATTTTTCTAAAAATACCTAAATTTTCTCATTCCCGTTAGGAAAAGGGTCCATGGGAAAATTCATGGCTGCCATCCGGGGCCCTCCGTTTCCTGAGGTGTCTGTCGCCCCTGCTCCGGGAGAATCTCCGTTAGCCGAACTGCCTTCCGAAGATCGGTACTGCAGTTCCAGAGAACGCATGGCAAGTTCATGCTGTCTCTCTGCTGCCTTCTCCCTCTCCTGTGCTTCCAATTTCCGAAGTTCCATCTCAGCCTGCCTCTCCTCTTTCTCCGCTTCCAATTTATGCAGGTCCATCTCTGCCAGTCGGGCCCTTTCTTCTTTCTCCGTCTGCCGGTCCTGTTCCCTCATAATGTAAGCCCTAGTCTCGGCCTCATCCATTCCCATGCTTTTAGCTGCGTCCTTCCATGCAGTAAGTAGCTTGACCAATTCAGCCATCTTACCTGACAAATCAGCAGTACTCACAACGAGGGGAAATGACAAAAAAGGAACAAGAAAAATTTACTGTTACCTACTAGGAATATGCTGTCGCAAAACCCCGCACTCAGACTAGCACCAAGTCTGACTAATAACTACCTGAAAAAAATTCAAGTTATCCAGCTACCCAAAACCCGAATTTACTTTCCTGTCAAGAAAAAAATTCGATTAGCCATCAATTACTTCTAAGTCATAAACAACCTTACTACAACTAACATTTAAACTGACTACAACCTGTGGAAAAAACTTATAGCTGGATCAGTCTTAATATAGCTCACGTCTAGGGGATTTATAAGAAATCTATTTCCAGAACTTTCTTCAGAGACAATCTATGAATCTAGAATTGATCCCAACAAAGATGATCCCAAGGACGACGCCACCCCACTTTGTCAAGATCACAGAATTGAACGTAACAAAGATGATTCACCGGACGATAGCACCCACTTTGTCACGAAATGGATTTAGGACTAGAGACTGTCTACATATAGTGACAAGACAATAGTAAGAAGAAAGACTGAAATGATAGATTCAGATAGAAGTATAGTGCAAAATGTGAAAGTTGAGACCATTGGCTCCGAGGTTGAGAACCGAGGTTGATTCTTTCCTCGCCACTTCGGACGTTTAAATTGCTATGGCCTCGAACCACCTCTAACTACCCTATGGGATAAGGTTCAATTAAGATTCACAAACACCAAGGTACAGACAACATATAGCTACTGTACTAAAGGAAATGACTGATGCCAGCTACAATTTATACAAGTTTATTATACACCTATAAACAACTCATATACATAAAGTGCGAGGATGCACACCTGAAAACAAAATCAAGCACAGTTAAAAATGCATCAACCCCAACCCTTCTCCCACAATTGCAACCTGTATGGAGAAAGAAGGTAAGGTTAACTGAAATGAACTATACTGCACTTGATGTCGCCTACACTCCAAACTAGCTGTTCTAAATTCTAACTCTAACTCTAAGTCCACTAATAGCTGGAACGACGGCGAAGTGACTACACAATCTCTGCACAGACTTCGGTTCTACACAGCCTATCCTGGAATCTCCTGAACACAACTAACTGCACCTCTAAACTTCAGCAGCTGTCCTCTGCTATGATTCACCAAAACTAACAGTTCTGCCTATCTGTGCTGACTTCAGTAGAGAGAATGTTTACCCCCTCTCTCTCCACTAACTCTGGAATTGATGACTGAGGTTTAACAGAACCCCACTGGATTCTGGACTGGAACTGTAGCAGACTTCTACCACTCTGAAATTACCTGCCCGAGTACCTATAACTGGGCCGTCGGCTTTATTATGGCCGTGAAGAAGCGAACATAAAATTACCACAACGCGGCAGCCTGCCAAATCTGCGTGTGTAACGAGCGTCAGAGCTCAGGATTTATCCACAAAAATCCTATTCGCTGGAAAATGTCTTCCCCTGGCTGGGAAAACGTATTTTCTTCCTCTCCTTCCACTACTGGCAACTAACGTAAAACCCTTGCGGTTCTGCGAATGCCCCAACTTTGCCGTGGGAGAAATTTTGTGGTCTCAAAATTCCGCTCTCATTCCCACAAAGCCGGTACCTGCTGTTTTAGACAAAACAAAACAACAGCTAAACAAACCATAATAATACATTTCAAATAACAATTAACTTCCTTACTCTTCACCACGTAACTCCCCTCTCTACCTGAGCCTACAAAGTAAACATTGGCTAACCCAGATCGCTTGTTCTGCCTGACTAAATCCGAGCAACAACAATATTTTCACTGGCCCGTCTGGGCAGACGTACTGTGGCCTACTTCTTACGCTGACACTAATGCCGTAATGTTTAACACAACTAAAACTAGCCCTCTCTAGGAATTCCTAAAATTCCCGTCAATAATAGTAATCACATTCAAAATGTAATACAAAATAATTCCCTTTAAAATTACTTCTCCCATCTTCTGAATTCACAGAACAATAATGCACAATCAATAACATATAATCCTGTTTACGCTAGCATCTACCTGCCGTCAAAAGTTATACATAACCCCCGATTATCAAATTGAAAACCCCGTAGTTCAGCCACGTGGTGCCGCAGTTTTTTCAACCACGCGCTCCTGCATACATTCATTACTGATAGCACACACGTGCTCCAATTAATACCTCTATCACTTCCGTCCACAGTTATATGCGTAACTATATAAATAGCGAGCATCAATACTCTCACTAAAATCACAAATAAAAATACACATTACACGCTCCCGACTATTCTGTAAATAAATAAAATTCGCAGATGCGAGTTTCTCTCCCGACCGACTTTGCAATAATACAAAGCGGTGATATCTCAACTTTTAAACCATGCCGCTATTCCTTCAACAAGGAATTAAATGGACCAATAAAGTTTCAAGTCTATCACTAAGATCGTATTTGATGGCTCTGCCGATGAGAATTAACGTTAAACTAAAACTTCCCAAGAAACTTAAATGATCGGCTAGGACTAGAAAAATTAAATAAAGTCCTCACGCAAAAATTCATGCTTACCAAATCTCGAATGTCCAACTGAAGGGCAATCGACTTGACTCTGGCAACCCGGCTTTGGCAATTTTTCATTAAAAGAGAAAGAGGCTATGAAATATAGGCCTTTTTATAATCAAGACCCCCACGCGCGGACTTCATGACGTCATATGCGCGGCGTGGTTCTAAAGCCAATGAGAGCTCTGCATTTCAACTGCAGTTACCTCTCAGCCAATCAGAACCTTAGATCGTTCTGATGTAACGTGCATGGGTTTTAGACAAAGAAACGAGATTAAGCCTAGCCCTATACTGCGGAAATGAAGCAAAAATGGCCGCAAATAATTTAACTCCCGAAAAATGCGTATATGGCCACGCACTATCTTTAAAAAAAGACAATCTGGTGCCAATCCTGATCTAGCATCTATAATCTTAATCTAGAATAATACTTTCTAATTCCCTACACCCCCATTCTAAACACATAGATCAAACTCCATCGTGATCTCATCTTGAAAAAAAACGTAAATAATAGAAGGAGAAGAAACATGGAGAAGGATTTTTCTGTAATCCCTCCAAAAATAGTGAACTAAATGCAAGGAGAAAAAGACATGGGCCATTTGAAAGACAGAATCTCAGTACTTTCGTCACAACACCCAAAACTAGCATTACACAATATGATCCACTTAATCCGCAAGAAGGCAAAACCCTAGAATACACATCTCATGGCACACTTCTCAGCAAGAATGCTGGCAAGGGAAAACATAGGAACGTCCTCACATGGACGTGGCTAGAAGACTAATCCCTATCTTGGCTCCTAAAAATTCCCGCTTCCACTAATCACATGACTTGTGGGTAGTTGTCCCAATGTTGCCAAAACTCAGTGTTGCCAGTCTGATATTTCGTCACTGCGAAATAGCGCCGTGACAAGCTTTCATTGCATTGGGAAACATATGGAGAAAAAGAGAAATCAAGTCCAACACGAAAATAAGAATCTTCAACTCAAACGTGAAGTCAGTCCTAATGTATGGCTCAGAGACTTGGAGAGCAACAAAAACAACAACCATAAAGCTACAGACTTTTATAAACAGTTGCTTGCGTAGAATAGAAGGACTGAAATGGTATGACAAAGTCACAAATGTGGAATTGATGACAAGAACCAGACAAGTGCCAGTGGAACAAGAGTTGAGAAGAAGACGGTGGCGATGGATAGGGCACACATTGATAGCATTACAAGGCAGCCCTTGTTCTGGAATCCACATGGAAAGAGGCAGAGGTAGATCAAAAAATACTCGGAGAAGAGAACTGGATACAGAGGTGAAAATGATGAGGAAAACATGGAAAGAACTTAAGCGGATGGCACAGGACAGGAAGACTTGGTATGTGTTTGTTGAAGGCCTATGCTCCTTGGGGAACTAAAGGATATTGATTGATTGATATAGTATTTTCAAGTCCAAATAATTATGTAAAATTGCTGGTATGTAAAAGTGACAACATATTGTCTGTCTGATCATTTTAAATAGGGCAAATCTAAATTACCAAACTGAGTGTGTGTATGTGTGTCAAAAATAGAAATAAACAAACAAAAAAAAGGCAAACAAAAACACGAAGGTGGCCGGGGGGTTGTGTAAAGGCCTGGGATATTAAGTTTGATATTTAATTGACTTTCATTTGTTATAAGTACTCTGTTTTATAAGAACACTACCAGACCTTCACCCTCCCTGCCATATACTCACCAGTCACTATATATTAACTTTTGTTCCTGTTAAACTTCTTCTTCAAGTACCATGCCTAGTGGCGTAGGAGATCATGTCTCTCCACAACTTCCTGTCTCCAGTACAATTTATCAATTCTGCTGTTGACTTCTTTCCATGCCATGAAGTCAAACTGTCCAGTATTTGCTCTCTTTGTCTTCTCCTCTTTTTCCTTCAATCTTCTTTGTTGTTACGATATATTCCATCTTACCTGTTGTTACGATATATTCCATCTTACCTGTTGTTACGATATATTCCATCTTACCTGTTGTTACGATATATTCCATCTTACCTGTTGTTACGATATATTCCATCTTACCTGTTGTTACGATATATTCCATCTTACCTGTTGTTACGATATATTCCATCTTACCTGTTGTTATGATATATTCCATCTTACCTGTTGTTACGATATATTCCATCTTACCTGTTGTTACGATATATTCCATCTTACCTGTTGTTACGATATATTCCATCTTACCTGTTGTTATGATATATTCCATCTTACCTGTTGTTACGATATATTCCATCTTACCTGTTGTTACGATATATTCCATCTTACCTGTTGTTACGATATATTCCATCTTACCTGTTGTTACGATATATTCCATCTTACCTGTTGTTACGATATATTCCATCTTACCTGTTGTTATGATATATTCCATCTTACCTGTTGTTACGATATATTCCATCTTACCTGTTGTTACGATATATTCCATCTTACCTGTTGTTACCATATGTTCCAGCTTTTCTCCTCTCATAACATGCCCAAAAAAAGTGGATTGCTTCTTTCTAACTTGTGAAATAAATTTTCTTTGCACATTGGCCTCTTTCAGGACATCCTCATTACTCTTTTTGGCTGTCTATGGTATTTTGAACATTCTTCTGTAAAACCACATCTCTGTGACCTCTATTACCTTCCCTACTTGTTTACTAATTGTCCATGACCCACTCCTTATGCAGTTCCCTAAGTATATCTATTCTTAACACTTCTTCTATGGTTATGGGGGAATGAGATGCCTACAAATAATCTAATATTGTGATTCTCTGTTCTTCACCTCTTATATTTTAAAAAGGGATGCTCTATATTATTGTCTTGAAGGGAGGTCCCCCTTAAACAGTACACACAACTGCTGGCCGAACGGGCGGATGATCAATAATATTTTGACAACGGCTTCTAGGGCAGGAGTTGGAAAGGCCTGGTATCGGGCTGAGGGCGCACCATGGACTGTAATGGTAAGTGGCCAGAACCATCCAGAAAGCAATGGCAAACTACTGGATGTACAATGCCAAGAAATCCATAATGGCTAATCTGAATACTACACAAAGATCTGGTGGTGAGGCCCCCAGGCCAGGCAGATCATAGTCTGGAAAAAACAGTGATGGAAGGCATGGTCCCTGGAAAAAGGGGAAGGGGTCGACCTAGACGACGGTGGACCCAGGACATCACAGAGAGTCTGAACTTGTCTTTGGCTGATGCAGGTCGACTTGCCCAGAATCGTGATGCGTTCAGAGCAGCTGTAATGGAGACAACGTTCTGGAAAGAATACGTCACATGATGATGATGATGAAGGGAGCCGCGCTGGCGTAGTGGTTGCAACACCGCTCTGGCGACCGGGTGATTCAGGATCAAACCCGGGCGACGGCATTTGAGGATTTTTCGTCGACCGGGATTTGGACTGGATTAACTCGAGACCTGGCGAGAACATTTGAAGGAGTGTCATCGACCAGGGACTGGCGGCTCCTGAGCCGACCCAGCTCTAATGGGTACCTCCGAAAACGGCGAGTATGTGCCTGAATGGCGAGGGACACTTGTCTATGTACAAGAAAATAGGATACTCACGTAAAAATCAATGTCAGGTTAGACATTAAAAATAACCTGAGATTTCGTCTCGAGTATTAGCGGGCGTACGGAAAAAAAAAAAAAAATTGTCTTGAAGACATTCTGCACAGTAAGGTTCTTCTATTCTGAATTAGCATTTTCCTAGCTGTAGTCTGAGAAGTGTCTTGTTACTGGGAATGTTCAGTTCCCTAAATATCTGAAATTTTTGTGTTGAAGCCTTGAACAACTTATATACTTGTCTACTTTTCAAATTTTTATCCCACTCTGCTGCCCATTCATCTGTAATTATTTCTTTAATTAACCTTTTAATCTCTGATTTACACATTACTACATTTATTCGATTTTTATCAGATCTGTCTTGGCTTCTTTATCTGCCTTTGTCCCCCCTCTATGAATGCATGTGAAGGTACCCAAGCTATTAAAAGTGAACTTCCTCTGGATTATAAGTAAGTAGTAGCCTTAATATCTCCTCTGCTATATCAGGTCTACTGCATTCTCGTAAGTTTCTAACTGCTTGAATTGTTGAAAGTGAGTCTCTTAAAATTGTTAGTTTCTGCGGAGGGTTATTAGAGAAGATTTCTAGTGCATTTAGTATTGCCATCATCTCTGCAGTGAAAATAGATGTATATTCTGTGATACTATATCCTTTTGTCATTTTCCATATTGGTATATATATTCTTATCCCTAATTTGCTATCCCCTTGGATCCATCTGTGTATGCTGTAATGCCGTCTTTGATATTTGTTGTATATATTTTGTTGGCTGTGTGTTTAATATTCTTGGTATTGTTTGTTTTCTTAAGTAGGCCTATTTCTACAAGGTAGTAGTCTGTCTTTTTTTTTTTTTTTTTTTTTTTTTTTTGTATAAAATTTTGCGTCCTGTTCAACATAGACTAGTTGGTTATATTAGGGCGCATGTCCAAATATAAAAGACCTTTAAGTCTGAGAGTGATATTTAGTCTGTGTCGAAATAATCCCTTAGTTATGGAAAGCTAGAGTTGTGTATGGTCTATTGTAGCGCTTTACTTCTTTGACTTCTTGTGCTGGTTTCTCAGTTTCATTCAGAATTGTTACATTCCACGTACATATTTCAGATTTTGCCTTCATCAAAAGAAGAATAGTTTGCACGTCCAGTGATCTTAGATTATCTTGTATAAGGGATAGAACTTCCAGTATTTATATGCCAGTAAAGAATCTATGTGTTGCTAAAGACTTTGAGTGTTCAAACTGTCATCACAGCTCAGAGGCACTGTTTCACAATACTGGACTGTTCCCTTCGGAATATAACCAATACAAATTCCACTATCATATTCTTACTGGAATTTTTTCGAGCGACTGTTATGCTGTGTGTGGGAACCCCTGCCTGTTTTACTTCTCTCCCTTCCCCTTTGTATCTCCTTCTCTTCATCTTTTTTCACTCTCCTTCTTCGTCTCCTCATCACTTTCTTCATTTTCAATTTCTTAAATCTGTTTTCTTAAACGTCTTCTGTTCTTTCTTTACCTTTATTTTTTTGGGGGGTGTTTTTCTACTTCTTCATATTTTTCTCTTTTTTTGGGGGGGGGGGGGGGAGAAGGGTTCTGTTTCTTCCTCATCTTCAACTGCTTCTTCTCTTCTTCTTCCTCTGTTCCAACTCTAACCTTATCAGACTTGCCATTTTCTTCCTCTGTTCCAACTCTAACCTTATCAGACTTGCCATTTTCTTCCTTTGTTCCAACTCTAACCTTATCAGACTTGCCATTTTCTTCCTCTTCTCCTAGTGTTATCTTCAACTTGTCCACTTTATTTGCTTTCTTCTTCAACTTCATCATTTTTATTATGCTTATCATCTTTTATTCATCCTGCTTTTTCTTCTTTCCATCTTTATATTCTCTTTTTTACTCGCTGTTTTTTTTTTTTAGCTCTAAATGTGCATATTTTTAATAAGTGAAAATCTCATCCTTTTGCAATGTTCCACATTAGTTTTCCTTCCTCTGCCCCCATTCCCAAATCGTCCCTTTTAAGCAAGAGGTTTCAATCATATCAAACTTAACTGTGGCATTATTGAAAGCTGACCGTAACTCGAGGCCAGAGATTGGAGCTTCGGTTTATAACACCAGAAAGTGAGTTTTAACGGAGTGTATTTACATTTACATTTCATGAAGAAATAGTTCTGAGATGTAGGCCTACCCTTAGTGAACATTCATTTTCATTAACGTTAATTAAATTTAGCACTGAGCGGGCACAGTGAAAGTATATAAATACTTACATTTATGTAACAAACGTTTGCATCGTTATCATATTCCTTCTTTGCAGAGGCGGATATGCTATGAAGCTTGAGCTTCAGGGCCCCCAAGTCCAGTTTTCTATATAATACGTTTCTTTCCCATCTCCCAAAACTCTTTTTTTAAATGAGGCCCCTCCAAGAGTTCAGGGCCTGCTTCTTTTTGATGGTACTCAGTTTGTAATGTATCAAATATGTGTGTTGGCAGAAACGTCGCAATTTTCTCCACTATTCCAGAGTCAATGCCGCGGCCTCGTCTAAAATGGTTACCACTCCTTGGAATCCTATATAATGAGACTTCTATTCTTAAAGTCTTCAGTGTGGCGTAATGAGGGGATCTTGTGCTTAGAGCCGTCGCTGTGACCGAGTATCCGCGTTAATCTATGAATAGAATCCTACTATCCTATTCTCTTCTATTTATAGAGAATCAATTATTTCTGCACCGTCGAAGTCTGCAACAAGAGCTGAACACGGAAAAACGACCAAAAGCGGAAATCAATGATAGCTATAACGATTGTTGTTTATCTCAGCTTTCGTTCACTTTTCTCTTTCAATTTTTAAACAATTTCGTTCTCAACCCGCACAGTCTACACGCACTCCTATAGTTTCTCTTTTTACTTTCTGTCATATGGAAATTTCCACCAATTATCCCATTATGTAAAACGAACATTCCTTTTTTAACAGGAAAATTACAGCATGTGTTGATAGCGTGTTTTGACAACGTGCTTAAAAATTACGTAGTATGAGTATATGCAACTTGGACAGTGTAGCAATGGACAAAATAAACATTTCTTAAAAATGTCATAACTCAATGTTGCACACAGCATATTTCTGCCATCGCCCGGACTCTTCGCCCCGCGTAAAACCCTGGCAAGCTGCGAACAGGGGAAAGCGTGTGCGATCAATAACGTACCACCAATACCATTAACATGAACGTGAGCGCTGCAATCATGCATCCCCGATGGATGGGTAAGCCCATTTCTCGGCCACGGGGAAGAAGGCTTGTTCTATCCACGCGCTGTCTCGTTTGGAACTTCCAGACCGCCGTGTGAGTGAAAGAGGTCAGCAGTATTGTAGTCACAATACTGTAGTACTGTGTGTTTTACCGATCATTACTGACCGATCAGTACTGTAGCACATTAGTGATCACAGTAAAAATTAGGAGGCTGTTATTTGCTCAATAATTAAGTTAAAGATAGTCGAGGTTTGACTACAGTTACAACTTGTTAGGTTTGTGAGAAGTGGTAGCGTTCTGGAGTACGTCTTCCTCAGTTGAATGCCCTGGGCACCCCTGCTAGTATATGAAACATCGTGAGCAGGCGCTACCGTCGGCGCTGTCTGAAAGGAGAGAGAACTTTTAACAAGAACAATGACGCACGCCTGGAAGCAAAAATGGAGGATCTTCCGTGCATATAGTTTTTCCAGAAGGTCAGTAAGTTGACTATTCAGTGCATGATTTATCGTATTAGTGTGTAAAAAGAGCTGTGAGATCTGCCAAAGCCTGTATCAGCTGCACAGAAGCAGATGCGGCTTTGCCATGGACGGTTGAGCAACGTCATAGAATAACTTGTACTGTGTTTAACGAGTGAATGTTTATAGCATCGTACGGTGTATTCTCTTATGTACCAACTGTCCTCCTTTCCCACCAAGATTTCCTTCTGATTTAAGTCAGAGACCTCGAGATAAAAAATGGAGCGCAGTAGGGATGTCTGTTGTCTCCATTTGTCTTCAATAATGGCTGTAGATGGAATTATAAAAAACGACTTCAACCAACAGAAACGAAATTCGGCAGGCTGACAAAACAGTTTTACAGTCTAGATTTTGCCAGTGACTTGGTTCTTCAGTCCCATAACAGTAATCAGATAGGCCTACAAGATAAAATGAGAATACTGTATGAGAGCTCACAGAAATTGAATCTGAAAATGACTGAGAATACATACTGCAAATGACTGCAAATGACTGCGCTTGATGAAACATTCGTACAAGATGTGGGCACATTGTTCATATAAATATACCATAGCAGCTCTATAGACATGACTGGAAGAACAGACAGTTATATAACAATAAGCATACAAACAGCAGACGTGCTTACATGATAACAACTTCCAGCATGAGAATGGAGGTGGAGGCAGCTACTGCAGCCTTAAGGTGGTTCTCTGAAACTACATTAACCAGGATAGTTATTGTATGAGACTCACAATCCATGCTTTGGAAGGTCCAAAGTGGATGGCTCCGACATGAACTCAAAACCTCCATAGAAGATTCGATTCTTCAGAAACTGTGTAGATCTACTATCCTGGTCATGCAATGAATCAGCTGGCAGACTAGCTTCAAGAGCACCTATTGTGGGGACATTGGATATGGATAAGGGAGAGATACTGAGGGCAATTAGAGAATGACACTGCAATCGATGAATCATCAAGACTAAGATTGCTGGAATCTAGCATTAAACGTAAGACCAGCAGGGATGTATGAATGAGAGGATGCATCTGGCGTGTATACAACCAGGAGCAACAGGAACAATTAACATTCATACCATTAGACATTTGCTGAGGGAGACTGAGCACCTAGGGGTTCGCCCTGAGTGCAATGATGTCGATTCTGATCAACAATAACAATAATGTGTAGTAACAGAAAAGGCATTTGACAGTGTAGACAGAGAATCACTTTGGAAATTGATGAGGCATTATGGAGTTCCCATGAAGATCATTAACTTAATAAAGAAGACCTATGAAGACATGACATGCAGAGTTCTTCATGAAGGACAACTTACAGAACCGTTTAGGATTAGAACGGGAGTGAGACAGGGATGCCTCTTGTCTCCATTTCTTTTCTTACTAGCAATAGATTGGGTTATGAAAACATCGACATCACACAACAGAAATGGAATCTGACTAAACAGCTTGATGATCTGGATTTTGCAGATGACTTGGCTCTTCTGTCCCATAACCATAATCAGATGCAAGAGAAAATGAAAATTCTTGATGAGAGGTCACAACAAGTGGGCCTGAAAATACACAGAGAAAAGACAAAGATTATGAAAATAAATGCAAGAAATGATAACAAGGTTGAACTTGAAGAAACACCACTAAAAGATGTAGAATCGTACACATATCTTGGAAGTAATATAGACAAAGTTGGAGGGACAGACAGTGATATCAAAATAAGAATATAAAAAGCAAGAGGAGCTTTCATTGCATTGGGAAACATATGGAGAACAAGAGAAATCAACTCCAACACAAAAATAATCATCTTCAACTCAAATGTGAAGTCAGTCCTATTGTATGGCTCTGAGACATGGAGAACAACAAAAACAACAACCAAAAAGCTACAGACTTTTATAAACTGGTGCTTGCGTAGAATAGAACTGAAATGGTATGACAAAGTCACAAATGTGGAATTGATGACAAGAACCAGACAAGTGCCAGTGGAACAAGAGTTGAGAAGAAGACGCTGGCGATGGATAGGACACACATTGAGGAAACCTGTTGATAGCATTATAAGGCAGTCCTTGTTCTGGAATCCACAGGGAAAAAGAGGCAGAGGTAAACCAAAAAACACATGGAGAAGAGAACTGGAAACATGTGAAAATGATGAGGAAAACATGGAAAGAACTTGAGCGGATGGCACAGGACAGGAAGACTTGGCATGTGTTTGTTGAAGGCCTGTGCTCCTTGGGAAGCTAAATGGTATTGTAGTAACAGTCAGTATTACTGACTTGTTATATTTGTAAACTATATGTATAGGGTCCTATAAAATATAGATAAAATGATCTTCAAGAAGGTGTAATTCTGTAGGTACCTGAGTACAGTATTTAACTCTTTAAGTCCCAATCGACTTTATAAAGGCTCAGGGGTTAGACGCGCTTGGCCCAATCGACTTTAAAAAGTCTTTAGTATATGTGCCTCTGTTTGAGACTGTTTCTAATTATAACTACCCACAAAGTCATTTCCGACTGCAAGTACATTCTTTTAAATACCGCACGTGTTTAAGAGTGAACGTGTTTCTGTTTTGAGATATTTATTTTAGATTTTTAAAGCGATTTTTTTAAGCACATATCTTCCATTTTACCTTGAATAACTAATCATTTTTTTAAGCGCATATCCTCCATTTTACCTTGAATAACTAATCATTTTTCAATGAAAGCTTTTATACTTGTAGCACAAGAGTAAAGTACATCCAATTACCTTCAGTTTCATATACAACAACAAAATTATTTATGCATATGAACATTTTAAAAAATTATTTCCAAACAACAACAATAAAAACGCACTGGGGTGGCCAATTTTGCTTGGGCCAAACCCACTTTTTTGCTTGGGACTGAAAGAGTTAATAACAGAAACAAACAGAGGAACTTCAAACAAAGATACAGGCTGCTTACAGTGTCACGAGCTCTGTATTATGGGTGTGTCGTGTGTAGATGATAAACAAACACTAGGGGTATGAATAACACAACGCCACTTGTACAGCACCATGACATTTAATAGAATATTCACATAAGTCCTGAACATCAATAATATCGTCACGCATGCATAACATCACACTCAGGCTGACACTGTCTGTAGGAAATAACTCATAACAATACTTCCACGGACTGGCTGACCGTCCACACACTAATAATAGACACAACACGTTTCTATGTGCGGCATTCAATCCTCGCACGAATCCATTCACCATCCAGGTGTAAATCACTTAACCTAAGTGATTGGCGGCATGCAACATCGCCATATAAATTCTCAAATATAGCTACAAGGCGGACAATACTCCACGCCTTACTCCGCTGTAGCTCCAAAGGCGGGACCAACTCGTCGCCTTAATATGTTCTCCACGAACATTACTCAAAGTTCCTCCAGAACACTCCTAGGCAGGAAGACATCGCCTCTACAACAATATGTCAGACATAATCACTATATTCATAATCACTATATCATTATCTCAACTGTCACATAATACGAGCACCCAGCTCGATCACAAATCACAGCCTCAAGCACACCGCTCGGCTATCAAGCACAGACTCCCACTAGTCACATCCGGGTACTCTCTCAGCCACCCAGACTTGTTCACCAAACACGCTTTCTCCATGCGCATGCCCCAAGTCACAACATACTGACATGAAGTCAGACATAAACTCAATTTCTGAGTTAAAGTTAAATATTGACAACCTCAGTGACCCTTACTTCCACTCACTCCATCATCCACCCCTGAAACTGCTCTGTGACAATAACTAGCATAATATTTTTGTTACAACAAAGAATGTACCACATGCAGCAAATAAGAACGTATATATTAACGTTAATATTGGCCAAATTTCTGCATGGCTAGATGCTTAGGATTCCATGAGCTAAGATATAGTACAAATTCAGTATTCTGAGCGGAGAATATTTAGAAAAATCTGTGTCCCAATCCTGCCCTTTACCAGGCACATTCACCAGGTAGCAGATGGTGGAATGTGCTTTAAATACATAGGTCAGATGTGATTTTGAAATAAAAAGTCATGGATCAAACAGTTGTTGGTCACAGAGGGTGAGGTGATTTTGTTGTGGGAGGCAGCTAACTATAAAATACCTCAAGTACCTAATGATATGATCACTGGTGAAGCAGAGGCCTCTTAACTATCTCCCACTGCCTTGTGGTAAGTCTTTTTAGGCAAACACTAATAGTGTTAACCGGTCACCATGTGCAAGGCAAGAAAAAACAACTATTGCACAAACCCGTGTCAAATCACATTTCACAGTTTCACTATGCCCTCAGACAAATCATACAAAATGGCATAAAGGAATGCTTGTCTCAACCATCAGGGGTCATTAAGTGTGCCAGGTGACATGATATCTTCATCTAGCTACTGAGTGCTAAACAAACATCCTATTGGGAGCATGCCCAATGAACAGGGATAAAAAAATAATAGGAAGTTAAAAGGCCAGATGAGCTGAACCAAGAGTAAAAGCATGAGAGGATTATAAAATCATACACACTGAAGAAGCATCAGCCAAATGAAATGGAGTTCAGTGGACTGTGACAAAAAACAACTTGGCAATCTAGATTTTGCTGTTTACCTGGCTCTTCTGTCCCCTAACCATAACCAGATATTGTGAGAATAAGTGCAACAAGCAATAACCAGATTGCACTGGGAGTTAACAACCCTACAAGATGTGGAATCATGGCAGCAAGATAAACAAAGTTGGAGGGTACAGACAATGACAAATTGATAATCCAGAATCTGAAGTGCTCGGGAACGGCAGTGTTTTGGCTTTCCAATTTTTTGGCTTTTAGGATTTTGCCCAAAGTAGCCCAAAAATTCGCCCAAAATAGCCCAAGTTGCCCAAAAATTGGTTTGAACATTGCCCTAAAGTCAGCCAAAAATGCTTTCACTGATCAGAATATTTAGGTTTTTCGGATGTTTGGATTCTGGGATACCGACCTGTATATCAAATAAGAATACAAAGGCACAACAAAGATCAGAATCAGCAACTCGTACATCAAGTTAGTCTTATTGTATGTTGCCCTAAAACACTGAGAACAAAATCAACCATAAAGATACACACTTTTAAACATGGACGCTAATGTACAACTGTTGGAAAGAACCAGACAAACACTAGTGGAGTAGGAGGTGAGGAAAAGATGTTGTCATTGGGTAAGACACACATTGAGAAAACCAGCTGATAGCATTACAAGGAAGTTCCTATTCTGAAATCCTCAGAGTAAGAGAAACAGGGTGAGACAAAAATGGACATGGGGAAGAAAATTATTGTTTCCGTAACTTCATTGTTTTTTTTACACAGACAGGGGTGTCAGCCCTGTGCTAAAACCCCCAACCTGGAGGACCAGGGTACCAGCTTTTGTCTGACCTCTACCCACACAGACCAGTCCAGCTTGGTTGAACCTACCAGGAGTAAATCTCCCAATGCCATCACAAGAACAGCTATGCTTTGGACCCCTGAAGGAAAACGAAAAAGAGGCCGACCAAAAACAACCTGGCGGAGGACTGTGGAGGCTGAGATGCAAAGAATGAACCAGAGTTGGGGCACTGTACGAAGGATGGCCACCGACCGAGCAAAGTGGAATCAGTTTGTTGTTGCCCTACAAGACGCCACTAGGCATGATGGCCACTGACTGCTTTGACGGTCGGCGGCTAAGGATCAAAGAAGAAGAAGAAGAAAATTGGAGTCAGACATGAAAGAGATGAAGAAGACATGAAAAGACTTTGAAAGATCTGACAGTCAACAAGGCTTGGAATGTTTTTATTGAGAACATATGCTCCATGAGGAGTTGAAAGGTATTGACACCAGAAAATGTGACAGTGGGAAGAAAGGGTGGCATTACCTCGTTAGTGTATATGTTACTGTATGACGGGGTTGGTTGTGTAGTAGTCTAAATTGTTACACCCCCTGATGTTGTCAAAGGAAAATAACCACTGTACTAATTGTGATAGTGTTCTTCTGTTGTATAACTGGCTACCACCAGAGATGGTAGTTACAGAAGTGACAAGGAAACCCAGGTTGGTTTTGGAGGCTCGTATATGTTGGTGTTTACAACTGCATGATCGTAGTAAATTAAATTCAGCAATTCCAATAACTTGGCATCAAAAGCTTTCATTTGGAGATCAAAGGATAAGTCCAATATTTTTTACAAAAGTTCCTTTATTTAATTGTTACTATCCAGATCTAAGGGTCTTTTATATTTGGACATGCGCCCTAATATAACCGACTAGGTTGAACGGGACGCGCCTTGCCAAAACGAGGCAAAAGTTTTACATTAAAAAAAAAAAAAATTCTGGAATTCCATGCTGGATCATGGATTACACATCTCCAGACGTATACAAACAAACCAGCGTTATAAATCAAGATGAATGGCGTTGAGTGTTATGGTGGGACTGCTGCTATTAGCCTTGAGGTAAAAAAAAGGCTTCTGCTTACTTTAGCCCTGAATTTGGCATGTCTTGTGTGATGTGGACTCCTAACTGAAATGAAAATGTTCGATCAAGACTTTAACCCGATACTTAAGGTAGTATCTGCTATAAGAGCAGAGGGACTACTAAACAAATCGTAGCAGGGTGCAGCACTTGCTCACTGAACTCCCTTGTTGGTTGGGGATCTCTTGAAAACTACAAATAACACAATTCTTGTTCCAAAACGTTGGAACCGTAGGCTTTTGTTATCACCCAAGGGAATGCGCCACGGTTGCTCCACGCCTATAAAGGTGGATAACGCCTAACATGCACTGGTTCATGTCACACTGTGTGAGGGTCTCACTCACTGACTGACTGGTCCCAAGGTGCCCCCTTTCTCTCTTAATCTGGTGCTCAGCTCCCCAGATGTTATTTTTCATTGGAGGATAGACCGGAAACTATCTATTCTAAAGGGCTTCCGTTCCAACTTGTATGGATTTCCACACAAGGTTTGCATGAAGTCATAAGTTCATGTACACCATGATTGAATGACGTCATGGGTTTGTGACGTGTTTATTTTATTAACTAGTCGTGCTCAAATACTTAGTGTTTTAATCTTGCTTAAGTACTGATGACGCCCAATTTATATTATGATTGAGTAATTGGCCGCCAAATGGTTTTGTGAAGTGTGCAGATGTGTTCAGTCAAACAATGATCATACAAAATAACAGGGCAATCCACATTAGGACGTCAGTAAACTCACGACGTATAAAGTCAATGATTCTTGTAACAGCCGATGACGTTTTTCTTCATTATTTATTGTGGACGCCACAGTGACAAAATGGTTACGCGAATATGTAGGCACATCAAACAGTCATTATCACAGCAATATTCAATACAGCAATGGACGGTAGACAGCATTACAATGATGAGTCAGATGCATGTTATATTTCATAGTGCTGTAAATGTAGTCAGGTGAAAAACTCCATCCTTTTCTATAACAGCCAGGAGATAACCAGATGTATGAGATCAGTTCACTCTCCTTAATCTGACTTCAGCAAGACAGGCACGTCTGCTGAAGTATAAATAATGTCCTCAAAAATATCCTCTAGATAACAAAGGTTTTCAAACCTAGTTCATGTAACAAAGTAGCAAGTAATAGTCCTTGGGACATGCATCAACCGATGCGATACAATACAGCAACACGTGAGCTGGGAAAACATCTCGTGACGACGACTTTCGAAGACAGGCTATGAATCAAACGTCGCTCACGACCAAAAAAATCGATAGAGTTAATGAAAAGTTAATTTACCTTGCCTTCAGGAAATACACAGAAATATTACGCCTCCCCGGCATGTGGAAATACACTAGAGGTATTATCTCGAATAAACGACATATCCATTAAGAGGACTTCACATTCCTGACAGAACAAAAAATAGCGGAGATCCCCTCTCAGCGGGGCATCTTCCTAGCTATTCAAAATCGCTCACTGGACTGGTGGGCGGAAATCGATCGACCAAGAAGCAAGACCAGTCATGCGCAGTCCAGCGCAAAATGACCACAGCTCAGAACTTAAGACGCAAGGACCTTTACTACGAACCAGCGTAAGAATGATTACCTTAAAAGGATAACCCAACAGGTTGCCAACCGTTTTCTGAGAAAACGGCCTAGCATAGCAAACTTAACTGCATTCAATACCAACGCGAGGAGACAACTGCTGACCGAGAAAAGTGACTATAAATTTCAAGCAGTTGTTGCCCTTGCGTTATAAAATATATATTGTAATAAAACGATGTTGCGAGAATTTCTCACGCAACATATCACCACCTCCTCCCGATAAAAAAAAAAATGTGGAAAATATTTTTTTTTTTTTAAATATCAAAGAGCATGCGATAAGCGGCTCAAAACGCACGAATTATGCGCTGATAATTAATTAAATTGCCTAACATGAGGCTAAATATAGAGTGTCTGGTGAGGATATACCTCAACAGAAAAATAAATATGTCTCAAAAAATATTCACATCGGGGAGGTGTCACCAACACACATCACGTTAGCATGTAAACACAATATACGTATGCAAGTTACCATAGATTAATAAATAGCATAATCTAATATTGTCTTTAAAAATGGATGTACAAATCTGATAGGAAAATTTAAATAGTACATTATTTGACATGTAATGACATAAGTACATAGTAAAGTTAAACTACATGACGATCCAGGACATATCCTCTGGCATTCCGAGGGTAAGTACACAATCTAGAACTCGTCATGCTTGATAATAGTAAGGTAAGTCCTCAGCTCATCAATGACATTCTGAGAAAGTACAAGCAATATAATGCTAATTAATAACTAATATGCTTCATAAGGTACAATACATTATTAATAATTGTGGCTGTTTAGTAAACTAACGGCCCTTATATTAACCACTCAGTCTTCCTCTATCATCTTAAAAAACGAACAGAAGAAGATGATAACAAAGCACGATAGTGTGTACATATAAAGTGAGTACAGATGTGCTAATCTATTGTAGTAATATAGGTGTGTTATGACTCTGTAATATATGGAAATATAGGACAGAAGTATTAGTTGGAGTCATGTGGGCATCTAGACAAAATGTCAGCCATCACATTATCCGCACCACGGATAGCTCGTACCGTGAAGTGAAAAGGTTGAAGAGCTATAGCATATCGAGTGGATCTCGAACTCTTCAAATTCTTAGTCTGAATAGCTGTAAGAGCTTTCTGATCAGTCTCTAGAATGAAATGTGCGCCCAGGAGGAATCTTTGTAGTTTTAGAATTGACCAAACCATCGCTAACAACTCACGGTCTAAAACCGAGTAGTTCCTCTCTGCCGCATTTAGTTTTCTAGAAATGTACATAACAGGATGCAGAGTATTTGCATATTCTTGCATCAGTGCTGCTCCAATCCCAGTGGATGAAGCATCACTCCGAAGAACAAAAGTCCTATCAAGAGTAGGTAATCTTAAGATGGGAGGAGAAGAAAATATATATTCTTGATTTGGTCTAGTGAAGATTGGCATTCTTCAGACCAACGGACCAGATTAGGCGAACCTTTCTTCAACAATGTTGAGAGAGGTGCCATGATCGAAGATAAATTTGGAATAAATCTCCCATAAAATTGAATTAAACCTAAGAGACTCCTAACTTGTTTCTTCGTTTTAGGAACAGAGATGTTCAGTATTTTGGAAGTATTGTGGTCTTCTGTCTTCAAGAGACCATGACCAACACGATGACCCAGGAAAGAGATTTCACCAAAACCAACAAAAGCTTTAGAAGGTTTTGCTGTCAAATTATTCTCACGTAGAGTGGACAGTAAGTCATATAACCCTAAATAGTGATCTTCCCAGGTATCACTGAAGAGACAGATGTCATCTAAGTATGCGATGACATCCGAACGATGTGACAGAATTCGACGCATCATGCGAACGAAAGTGGCAGGGGCGTTCATGAGACCAAAAGGCATAACATTCCATTGAAATAGACCCCTAGGTGTAGAAAAAGCAGTAAGAGGTTTGGCATGCTCTGCTAAAGGCACTTGCCAATAACCTTTAGACAAGTCAAGTTTAGTGAAGAATCTAGAATTAGAAAGTCTAATCAGTAGATCTTCTAACAAAGGCATCGGTTCAGCGTCGAACTTTGTGACCTGATTCAATTTGCGATAATCAACGCAAATTCGTATGTTCTTATCCTTCTTCCGGACAATAACCATGGAAGAAGAATATGGTGAAGTCGATGGTTCAATTATATTTAATTGAATCATTTCATCCAATTCCTTTTCCACTTGCGACTGAAAGTGTATAGGAATAGGATACGGCCTAACCCTAATTGGATTATTGTCGGTAAGAATTATGTCATGTTCTATGACATCTGTGTGTCCAGGAATGTCAGTGAGAACATCCTGAAATGTTTGTAACATCGACAAGTCTCGTCGATGTTCGTCACCAGAAAGATTAGGAGAAACAGAAACGTTTTTCCAAGATTCCGTGGAATGTAATGGAACCACTGGAAGGGGAAGGTTGACATCAGAGAAGGTAGCTTCCTCATCCTGAATGACAGACAGGGATGAATAATGACCGTGAGGTGCAGGAGCATCATCCGTTGCCTGGAAAATAGGCAGCAAATAGTCCGGACGTTCGTGAAATTCCGAAAGCATGTTTATGTGGAAAGTTTTATGCTTTCCATCAATATCGACCACATAGTCAACATCGGAAATCCGAGAGACTATTGCATACGGACCTTTCCATGCAATAAGAAGTCTATTTTCCCTACTGGGGAGTAGGACGAATGCTTTGTCACCTGGACAAAGTTGTCGTAGACATCTATTCTTGTTAGCAAACTGCCTTGCCTTCTCTTTAGCAATTTCTGATGAAGCAGTTGCTAGCTTACATGCCTCAATGATCTTTTGTCTAAGAGCAATGACATACTCATATGAGGATTGAGTTTCATCGCTAATATCATCGGCAGTGATGAGATCGTGTAATAAAGACATAGGGCCACCAAATGATGACGCCCAATTTATATTATGATTGAGTAATTGGCCGCCAAATGACGCGTGCACCATGAGGTGAGTGATGGTGCCCGTGATCTGGTTTTGTGAAGTGTGCAGATGTGTTCAGTCAAACAATGATCATACAAAATAACAGGGCAATCCACATTAGGACGTCAGTAAACTCACGACGTATAAAGTCAATGATTCTTGTAACAGCCGATGACGTTTTTCTTCATTATTTATTGTGGACGCCACAGTGACAAAATGGTTACGCGAATATGTAGGCACATCAAACAGTCATTATCACAGCAACATTCAATACAGCAATGGACGGTAGACAGCATTACAATGATGAGTCAGATGCATGTTATATTTCATAGTGCTGTAAATGTAGTCAGGTGAAAAACTCCATCCTTTTCTATAACAGCCAGGAGATAACCAGATGTATGAGATCAGTTCACTCTCCTTAATCTGACTTCAGCAAGACAGGCACGTCTGCTGAAGTATAAATAATGTCCTCAAAAATATCCTCTAGATAACAAAGGTTTTCAAACCTAGTTCATGTAACAAAGTAGCAAGTAATAGTCCTTGGGACATGCATCAACCGATGCGATACAATACAGCAACACGTGAGCTGGGAAAAACATCTCGTGACGACGACTTTCGAAGACAGGCTATGAATCAAACGTCGCTCACGACCAAAAAAAATCGATAGAGTTAATGAAAAGTTAATTTACCTTGCCTTCAGGAAATACACAGAAATATTACGCCTCCCCGGCATGTGGAAATACACTAGAGGTATTATCTCGAATAAACGACATATCCATTAAGAGGACTTCACATTCCTGACAGAACAAAAAATAGCGGAGATCCCCTCTCAGCGGGGCATCTTCCTAGCTATTCAAAATCGCTCACTGGACTGGTGGGCGGAAATCGATCGACCAAGAAGCAAGACCAGTCATGCGCAGTCCAGCGCAAAATGACCACAGCTCAGAACTTAAGACGCAAGGACCTTTACTACGAACCAGCGTAAGAATGATTACCTTAAAAGGATAACCCAACAGGTTGCCAACCGTTTTCTGAGAAAACGGCCTAGCATAGCAAACTTAACTGCATTCAATACCAACGTGAGGAGACAACTGCTGACCGAGAAAAGTGACTATAAATTTCAAGCAGTTGTTGCCCTTGCGTTATAAAATATATATTGTAATAAAACGATGTTGCGAGAATTTCTCACGCAACAAGTACTCTTACTCTAATAAGTGGCAGCACCATAGTGCTAAAATGACATAGTAGGCCATACAGTCACAAAAAGAAGCATATTCAAGAGCTGTAGCACTGAGTTTAGATAAGCAAGATCACATTCAAGAGCTGTACCAATGAGTTTAGATAAGGAAAGATCACATTCAAGAGCTGTACCACTGAGTTTAGATAAGCCAAGATCACATTTAAGAGCTGTACCACTGAGTTTAGATAAGGAAAGATCACTTTCAAGAGCTGTACCACTTAGTTTAGATAAGGCAAGATCACATTCAAGAGCTGTACCACTGAGTTTAAATAAGGAAAGATCACATTCAAAAGCTGTACCACTTAGTTTAGATAAGGCAAGATCACATTCAAGAGCTGTACCACTGAGTTTAGATAAGGCAAGATCACATTCAAGAGCTGTACCACTGAGTTTAGATAAGGAAAGATCACATTCAAAAGCTGCACCTCTGAGTTTAGATAAGTCAGGATCACATTCAAGAGCTATACCACTGAGTTTAGATAAGGAAAGATCACATTCAAGAGCTGTGCCACTGAGTTTAGATAAGGCAAGATCACATTCAAGAGCTGTACCACTGAGTTTAGATATGGAAAGATCACATGCAAAAGCAGTACCACTGAGTTTAGATAAGGCAAGATCACATTCAAGAGCTGTACCACTGAGTTTAGATAAGGCAAAATCACATTCAAGAGCTGTACCACTGAGTTTAGATAAGGCAAGATCACATTCAAGAGATGTGCCACTGAGTTTAGATAAGGCAAGATCACATTCAAGTGCTGTACCACTGAGTTTAGATAAGGAAAGATCACATGCAAAAGCTGTACCACTGAGTTTAGATAAGGCAAGATCACATTCAAGAGCTGTACCACTGAGTTTAGATAAGGCAAAATCACATTCAAAAGCTGTACCACTGAGTTTAGATAAGGAAAGATGACATTCAAAAGCTGTAGCACTGAGTTTAGATAAGGCAAGATCATATTTTCTACATTGGAAGATCTGGAATATGCAGATGACATTGCACCGCTAGCACATTCACATCAACACATGCAGGAAAAAACGGATAGACTTAATAAGTATAGCCAGCAGGTGGGCTTGAACATCAACCTAAAGAAGACAGAGGTCACGATGCTCAATGTGAGCAACCCTGAGCCCATATCAGTAAGGAATCAGCAACTGGAACAGACAGATGCCTTCATATACCTAGGATGCATAGTAACACCAGACGGCGGAGCAAGCAAAGACATCAACAACAGAATGAACAAAGCAAGAACAGCCTTTTTTAGTCTAAACAACATCTGGAAGTCCTCACAGTACAGCACAAGCACAAAATTAGGATTATATCGGAGCTGTGTGCTTTCTGTGCTTCTCTATGGCGCGGAGAGCTGGAGAGTTACAGAGAAGGAAATGTAGAAATTGTTTGGTTGGCCGAATACCATCACCAACCAAGATCTGCTTACTTGGAGCAAGCAAGAGGACATGCACACCATCATAGCTGGCAGACGCTGGAGCTGTGTTGGCCATGTCCTGAGAAGAGACCCCGATGCCATCACAAGAACAGCTATGTTATGGACCCCTGAAGGAAAACGAAAGAGAGGCCGACCAAAAACAACTTGGCGGAGGACTGTGGAGGCTGAGATGCAAAGAATGAACCAGAGTTGGGGCACTGTACGAAGGATGGCCGCCGACCGAGCAAAGTGGAATCAGTTTGTTGTTGCCCTACAAGACCCCACCAGGCGTAATGGCCACTGACTGCTTTGACGGTCGGCGGCTAAGGATCAAAGAAGAAGATATTCAAGAGCTGTAGCACTGAGTTCAGATAAGGAAAGATCAAATTCTACCAATGATTATTAGGTAATATAACACATGGTTTAAGTTAGGCTAAAATGTAGACCAGTTAGTATCATACAAGCATACATTCCAACAGCAGTTGGTACAGAGAAACAATGTGAAGGGTTTTATAGTATACTGGATAATGCTGAAAGCAGATCATTAAAAATGACCATTGTAGTGTGAGACTTAAATGCTGAAGGAGGTAACCGACAAGAAGGACATTCATTAGGGTGATCCATTTGTGGAATCTCAATGACAGTGCAGTTGTATTTTTGAAATGGGTAAAGAATCAAGTTTCAGTAACTGGAAACATGTGGTTTCAGCAGCATCCACTATGACTGAATATTGATGAACCCTAGTGACAGCACAAGAAATAAAAATGATTATTTTCTTATTAATAGGAGATAACTGAAATACCTTAATAACTACAAGAATGGTGTCAGAACCAGATTGTTGTAATGGCTAGTAGTTAGTTATAACATGGAGAAGAGAACTGGAGATAGACATGAAGGGGATGAGAAAGACCTTGAGCTGATGACATGGGACAGGAAGACTTGGTATAAGTTTGTTGAAGGCAGCTCCTTGGAGAGTTGAAAGGTGATTATGATGATGATATCAACAGGTTGCTTAAAAACCAAGAAGACAACACCATCATAAAGAAGGACAAAATAATGGAGGCATGGTCAGAGCACTTGTACAATTAACAGAGATCAGCATTTAACATAAAGTTGGATAAATAAATGATGGATCACTAATAATAAAGGGAGCTATTACCAGTGATTGTGATAGGCTAAGCAGATAGAACATTTGTCTTTTGCAACAAAGTTACCGGCTTCCAGGATTGAAACCTGGTATCATCACACTCCAGTTTACCCAGCTGTAAATGGTTACCTGTGTGCCCTTGAGTTAGGGAAAGCAAAGTCAATGAAGAAGGGAACTGGTATCCCCCTCATAAAGCTGGACCTAGTATAGTGTTGTTTCTAACACTTCACTCCCCAATGGCAGTATCTGCTACAGGACATCCTTACCCAGTACATTGAGATATGATGACATGTGAAAGGCAGAAGGGCAAGATAACATCACATGTGAGGGGATTAGAGCCTTAGATGAGTTTAAGGTGGGCAAAATTACTAGTCATCTGAATGTAGTCTATGACACCAGCAAAATTCTATCTAAGTTATCATATTCATTGTTCACTGCATTGCATGGATAGCCTTGGGCTATTGAATGTGAAAAGCATTGAACACAGCTTCATGAGTAGTCATACTACAAGGATATTATTAAGGATTATCATGTTGAGGATGCTAAATAGGATAAAGATAGAAATTTCAGTGGAACAGTATAGATTTGTTAATGGAAAAAGAACTTCAAATGCTATTTCCAAATTAAGGACTACACCTTAAGGCTCCCTGTAAGCAGATAAAGATCTATATTTGTGCCAAATTTATCACACAAAGGTTTTTCACAAAGTAAAATATACGTAGACATGATAAAAGTGCTTACAAACCTCAAGATGGACGGAAAAGATTTGACAGCTTGACAGGAAGAAATTGAAAACAGCTGATTCAAAACACTAGAGACTAGAAAGTCGCGAGACATGATAGCCAGTTGCACTCAGCATAGTACATAATGATGCTTATAATGGTCTGGTCAAAGATATTAATACCACTGACTTGACAACAATAACAAATTTAAAAAATAAAATAAAAAGGAGGCCACCACTCAAATAGATCACCACCAATAGTCAACATATCATGTATTTTAAAACAAACTGGAATGATTGGGACATATTGAATGAACGAAGGCTAAAAGTGACGGAAGAACGGTGTATACTGAACAAATTCAGAATCTAAAGCTACAGGAGTATCCAATTCAAAGATGAACAGACTACATAGAAATAGGTCTGAAAGAGCTGGGAACTATCAACTGTAGCGAAATCATCATTGACAGAGGGGAGTGGGAATAGATTGTTTTTGGTGGCAGAGTCTTAAAAGCTAAGAGAGCTGCAGAAGAAAATGAGTTCTGCATTCATAGCAACCAAAAAAAAAATTGATATCAGCCAGAAGCACAAAGATGAAAACAAATTGAAAAATCATACAAATGCACTTAACTCAACTTGTGGAAGATACAACATGATCAGCATATTGAAGACAGAAACTATGAAGATCAGCAGATCCCCAGGCCCACTAAACATACATGTCAACAATTGTTATTGTTATACGGAATTGACATCATTGCACTCCGGGCAAACCCATAGGTGCTCAGTCTCCATCAGTATATGTTGAAGAGTGTGAATGCTAACTGTTCCTGTAGCTTGCTGGTTGTAAACACGACGAATGCATCCTCTCATACATCCATCTCTACTAACCTTATGTTTGATTCCAAATTCCAACAGTCACTCTTAACCTTGATGATTCATCTATTGCAGTGTCATTCTCTAACAGGAGATCATTAATTGTTCTCAGTATATCTCCCTTATCCATGTCAACAATATCAAGCTTTTAAACAGGTTCAAGAGTTTAAATACCTAGGAAGCATTTTCACAGAAAATGAAACACTTAGCAGAGAAATTAAAACAAGATGACAAAAGCATGTGCAGTGACTAAACAACTGTCACCACTATTCAAACATCCGAGTATCAGTATGGAAACTAAACAACAACTGATAAATAGTATATTTTTACCAACTCTTTGCTATTGTCGGCGTCTGTGGCCTAATGGATATGAACGCAGTTTCATAATCCAGATATACCAGGTTCGAAACCTGCTGCAGGCGGTTTGGTAGCAGATCGCTTTGTGAGGATTTTTAACAATGGTATAAGCGCCGTACCATTCAGAAAGCAATGGCAAACTACTGAATGAAAAAAATTGCCTAGAAAAACCACAAACAGCCAATAAAACTGGGGTTGATTGCCACGTCCTGTAAAGGATAAGCAACTAACTAACTTTGCTATCAGTGTCAAACATTACCAGATATGAAAATCACACCGTATGAGATGAGATACTTAAGAAGAGCCATTAATGTTTCCAGGAGAGACAGAAGATGACATCGTGACATAAGAAAAACTGTAGGAACTACATCCTGCATCAAATATATGGAGAGACAGAAAGTAAAGGGGTTGGGCCATCTCATGCGATTGGAGTCAAATAAATTACCACTACAATCCTACAACAAAAGAAAATCTAGTTTTAGGGCACATGGAAGAACAAGATAATATTACAGACATCTTACAACAAGACAGGCTCACAGCAGCACAATTGGCTCAAGAACAAAAACTTCAGTCCCCACTATGCTTCATGGCAATAGTGGACCAAAAAAGAAAAGATGTCAGTCAGACAACGTTAGTTTAATTAGAAGGCAATAATACTTCTTATTAGCTGTACCATACACTTTCAGGAGTAACCATGCATTCATGAGAGTCTGGAGAAACAATGAAGTTCATTAGTTTAAGTGGTCAGTTCTTAATTATGTTGCATCATATCATTAGTTTAAGTGATCGGCTCATTGGTAATGTGGTATCACAATCATGGACTGATGAATGAGTTTCATTATGTCATGGCTTTCAATGAAGATCTAAGATAACTTGGCCATTGCTGTTGTATGTTCTGGTCATAGGATCAAGCAAGCCAGGTGGTTTAAGGGCCCCAAACACACATACATAAAACTGGAGGGTCAAATTCACTGTTGCACAAAGAGTGGGCAAGGATTCTGATATGTAATGCTGCTTGTTAGCTCAGCTGCTTCTTTATTTCACACTAGTTTTGTAACAGTGCATCACCTATTTTAGTTAAACAAAAACTTGAAAACTCTTGCATGATGTTCAGGAGACAATATTAAAGATTTGCAGTGGTTATGATGATGATTTAATCTATTTCTGACCAAATTGTTCAGAACAAAAGGGACATGTTATTCTGAGTATTTCAAATGAGGTTTTGCTTCATTGCAAGTTTTTATTTTTTTTTATTTTAATACAGTAGAAAACGTAAAATGTTACTTTAATTTTTTTAATATAAAAAACCTTTAGGTTTGATAACATTTAAACTTTAATTCTCAATTATGGTTTGAAAGTCTATTTTTTATTGTTCTATTCATTTCCGAGTTAACATTAGTAAAGTTGCAGTTTTTCTTTTCCTGGTACTGCAAAACTGTATTACATCAATTGTAACCTCTGACTACTACTGGGAAGTGCTAGTCTAAAACACCACCTTTTTTTATGATTGTGTGGGGGGGAAGAACCACTAATGCCATTTACCATACATTTGACAAGAATGGAGGGCGACATTCATTATGGCAAAAAAAGGAGTACGAAGGTGCAAAATGATAATTTTTCCCATAGCAGCATATGCAGTAAAACAAACCCTGCCTATAATAATACATGTAGTTCACTTTTCCAGCACGAAGCAAAAAAAAGTGCTTTTTGCCTAATCAAAAATGGCAGCTGTAGAGTGCTAATAAATAAGGAAATAGTAAATAAATGTAAAACAGCAAAAGAAGCATGGCTAAACCAGAAGTGCAGAGAGCTTGAAGTGCAGAACAGAAAAGACACAAAATCTATGTACAAACAAGTAAATGAGTTAACAGGCTTAATCACTACAGAGCTGAATAAGTTTATTCACTCAGACTTTCTTCAGATAGTTTCCTTGCTTGGTCTGGAATCAACCTATGAGGTCTGCTAGATTAAGTGGGCATGGACATTTTGAAGCTTTCAAAATATGCACTTAAAAAACCATAAATAGACTGACACATGCACATTTGACAATGAAAAGGAAGTGCCTTCCATCTAAAATAGTATTATTTGATTTATAAAACTGTAGAATAGAGCTAATAAATAAAACACAACCTAAAAGCCTACATATCATTTACTGGACCTGAAAGAATACTCACCACAGCTGATTTCTTCTTCTTCCTTCTTCCTCGTTCGCCCTGAAAAGGACGGTGGTTGCGTTGTGTCTGTTTATGCCGGAGCTGTGATATCTGCACCTTTCGGTCGACACATCCGACTTCAGCACGGCATTTTTTGGGACCAGGTTTGCCTTCCCTCTGCGATCCCTACTCTCTCAGCCAGACTGCAGTGATGCAGCCTGTTCCCAGGACCACCACGTGGAGGTGGAGTAGGGTCTTGGTCAGCTCTGGTTCACTGACCCTGATGCAAGCAGTCAAGCTATGGGTCGCTGACTGCATTCTCTATTGCTGCATCTTTGGGTCCCAAAGCTGATTTAATGTTTGCTAGAAGTTTTAAAAAGTTAAATAACACCCACCATGCCTATAACAATGCAGGAACTTGCACATAACACAAACATGTAAAAGACAGTTTCGTGATCATAATGACGAGTGCTTCACAGCAGTTTATGAATTCATTTCACAGACCACAGTGTACTTGCCACTTTGCCAATATCAGACTACAGTTAAACATTGCATATGTTGCAATAATTTTTCATTTAATTGTAATAATTAATAATTTAGCATCTAAATATTGACTGTTGAAAAAAGAAAGACTTTCAGTATCAACACCACCCTTCAGCTCCCCAAGGAGCATAGGCCTAGTCTTTCTGTCCCATGCCATCAGCTTAAGGTTTTTCCATGTCTCCTTCATCCTCTTCATGTCTGTCTCCAGTTCTCTTCTCATGTGTTCCTTGTCTCCCTACCTCTCTTTTAACCCCAGGAATTCCAGAACAAGGACTGCCTTGTTATGCTATCAACAGGTTTCCTCAATGTGTGTCCTATCCATCGCCATCGTCTTCTTCTCATCTCTTGTTCCACTGGCACTTGTCTGGTTCTTGTCATCAGTTCTACATTAGTGATCCTGTCATGCCAGTTCAATCCTTCTGTTCTACACAAGCATCCATTTATAAAAGTCCAGTATAGCACAGCAGTAATCCTGCATAAATTATTTTTGACATAATTATTATAAATATACAAATTTAAATGATTTTACTTTTGTTCCATATAAAAGGTCTGCAGCAGTCTTTTTTTTTTAAAGCTTTTTTTCCTAAATACAAACATGTAACATTAATACTAGTCTGTGAGATAAGTTTGCATTAAACAGTATAAATAATAAATTTGTTTTGCTGTGTTGTCCAAGCAATTTCTGATGCAAAATAAATTTTCTTAAATGTTTTGAAACATCACATAATCAGACAATTCTTGTTCTTCCAATATTTCATGTTTTATCCTCACTTTGATTCTTTATGTTTTTCTTGCCCAACCTTTTCTGACAGCCTTCAGTTCTACATGTTTTCTTTTTGTCCTTCCTGTTTTATCTCCAGACCACTCCATGTTTTGTGTGGTCTTGCATTTATTTTGTACAGTGGCTTCAGAATAAGGTCTGCCTTGTTATACCAGTCAGTGACTTCTTATTTGTGATGTCCTTAATCTGTAGTGGTCATTATAGTTTACGTATCACTTATATTGTATTAAGTACTTGTGTGTAATGCAGCAATAGATCTATTAATTTGGACACAAACGTAAAAAGGCTAAAAAGCCTATTTCTTAACCTTAGTCAAATAAAGGTTTTTTTCATTTGTCTGCTTGTTCCATCATTCCTTTTCACCTCCAGTATTTTTCACTCCCCTTCTAGCTGTTTACTTCAGTTCTGCATTGGTGATCAAGTTATGTTATTGAAGTCCTTTTTTCTGCAAGCACCCATGTATGAATGTTTATTTCATTAGTGATTGTGTTATCTTCCTGTTTCTGAGTAACCATAATTCATGATGTTCATTGAAAATTTGCCACAACTGCGCACAAACACCAGAGACCATTCAAGTTTTAGATACCAACATATTAATACCCTGCCATCAATGGTACCTATACCTTGTAGCGGTATGGCAGCTTGTGTACCCTGACAATCCCCAGAGCTATGCCAGTGGGAGTTTTACTCCTGGTAGGTTCAACCATGCTGGACTGGTCTGCGTGGGTAGGGGTCAGACAAAAGCTGGTACCCTGGTCCTCCAGGTTGGGGGTTTTAGCACAGGGCCGACACCCCTGTCTGTGTAAAAAATCACACACGTTACGGAAACAGCAATAAATGGAAATACTTTGATGCGGGACGGACATCCGGAGTCTCAGGCTCGTATGACTGACAGTGGTGAAAGCCGAAAGGAAGCCACTGGCATGAAAACGGATGCCCAGACCGCAAAACACGAAACCAGAATTGGTTTTTGGAATGTCAGAACTATGAACGAGGCAGGAAAGCTGAGACAGATTACAGCAGAGATGAGGAATTACAAACTACATATCCTGGGAATAAGCGAGAGCAGATGGACAGGGATGGGGAGAATAAAAACAGCTACAGGGGAAACAGTACTTTATTCTGGTAGAGAGGACGGTCAGCACAACGAAGGTGTAGCCATTATCCTTAAGAAAGGAATGGAAAGGTCTCTACTGGAATGGAAACCCATTAACAACAGACTAATAAGAGCAAGACTGAGAGGGAGATTCACCAACACCACAATTATACAATGTTATGCACCAACAAATGACAGCGACGAAGAGATCAAGGACGAGTTCTATCAACAGGTACAAAAGGAAATGGAAACTGTACCCAGGTACGATCTTATTATAGTAATGGGAGACCTAAATGCGAAAGTTGGAACACACAATAATTATAACGAAAGAGTAATGGGGAAATGCGGCAGTGGAACAGTAAATGAGAATGGGGACAAATTAATAAGCTTCTGCAGTATTAACAACCTGGTCATCGGAGGAACACTTTTTCAACACAAAGAAGTGCACAAGTTAACATGGGAATCACCAAACGGACGAGACAAAAACCAGATAGATCACATAATGATCAATGGCAGATGGAGACATGCACTACAAGACGTGAAAGTAAGAAGAGGCGCAGATGTGGGAAGTGATCATCACCTAGTAGTAGCAAGACTGAAGGTGAAACTCAGAGCTGCTGGACCAGTTGCAGTCAAACAGAAAAGATACAACATCACGAAACTTAAGGACCCCCTCACCAGAAAAGCGTTTGTGGTCGACGTAAAGAGACGATATCTGATTACCAAAAGCCAGGAAAGAACAGAGACCGACGATGTGGACCAGAAATTCAACACCATCTCAACAATATATAAAGAAAGCAGCAAGTCATGCTTGGGATTCCAGGAAAGAAAGAGCCAAGACTGGATAACACCAGAAACGCTAAACACCATAGCGAAGAGAAAGGAAATGAAAAGGAAGAAAACAGAAGCTAAGTCTCCCAGGTTAAAGGCAATATATAGTGAACAGTACAGTCAGCTGGACAAGGAAGTAAAACGTCAAACCCGTGCTAACAAAAGGACATTTCTGGATGACCTTGCAAGACAGGCAGAAGAGGCAGCACTGAGAAATTAACAAAGGACAGTTTATAAAATAACTAAAGCTATCAGTGGAAAACGAGGTGCAAACAACATAACGTTAGTAAGAGACAAGCAAGGAAATCTCATCACCACAGCACAGGGGCAGGAAACAAGGTGGGCAGAGCACTTCAGAGAAACACTGAATAAGGAACCACCAGAGACTCAGCTGAATGTTCCTGAGGCTGAAAGTGACTTAGACGTAAATACAGACATTCCACGAAAAGAAGAAATTATCACAGCTATCAAAGGGCTAAAAAATGGAAAAGCGCCTGGTCACGACAATCTGAATGCTGAGCTATTCAAGACAGACCCTGAACTAGCAGCAGCAGAACTATTAGAACCACTATTTGCACAAGTCTGGGAAACTGAGACAACACCAATAGAGTGGAGTAAAGGAACAATTGTCAAATTGCCCAAGAAGGGCGACCTTGCAGACTGCAACAACTGGAGAGGAATTACCCTCCTCTCAGTTCCCAGCAAAATACTAGGCAGGATAATCATCCAGAGAATTTCAAAAGCAGTTGACCATAAACTGAGGAAAGAACAAGCGGGCTTCAGAAAGAACAGAAGATGTGCAGATCATATATTTGCCCTCAGGAACATTATAGAGCAGTGCTCAGAATGGCAGAGACAGCTGTACATTAACTTTGTTGATTTTGAAAAGGCTTTCGACAGCATACACAGGGACAGCCTATGGAAAATTCTGAGGGCTTATGGAATTCCCAGCCGCATTGTTTCCATTATAAAAAGCCTCTATTCTAACTTTACGTGCAGTGTTGGATCGAGTAATGTAACTTTCGAAGTGAAAACAGGAGTACGACAGGGATGCCCCTTATCAACAACATTATTTTTGACAGTCATAGATTGGGTGATGCGCCAGACAACAGAGGGCAGTCCAAGAGGAATTAGATGGACAATGTTTTCTACACTGGAAGATTTGGAATATGCAGATGACATTGCACTGCTCGCGCATTCACACCAACACATTCAAGACAAAACTGATAGACTGAATAAGTATGGCCAGCAGGTTGGCCTGAACATCAATCTGAAGAAGACGGAGGTCATGACACTGAATGTGGGCAATCCTGAGCCAATAACAGTAAGGAACCAGAAGTTAGAACAGACAGACACATTTACTTACCTAGGAAGCATAGTAACACCTGACGGCGGAACAAGCAAGGACATTAACAACAGAATGAATAAAGCGAGAACAGCCTTTGCTATTCTCAACAACATTTGGAAGTCTTCCCAGTACAGCACAAACACCAAATTAAGACTGTATGAGAGCTGCGTACTTTCTGTGCTTCTCTATGGTGCGGAATGTTGGAGAGTAACAGAGAAGGAAATGTCGAAACTGTCCTCCTTCCACACAATCTGCCTAAGGAAAATTCTCCGAATCTTTTGGCCAAACACCATCAGCAACCAAGAACTACTTATTCGGAGTAACCAGGAGGACATGCACACCATCATAGCTGGCAGACGCTGGAGTTGGGTTGGCCATGTCCTCAGAAGGGACCCTGATACCATCGCAAGAACAGCTATGCTATGGACCCCCGAGGGAAAGCGAAAGAGAGGCCGACCAAAAACAACTTGGCGGAGAACTGTGGAAGCTGAGATGCAAAGAATGAACCACAGTTGGGGCACTGTACGAAGGATGGCCGCCGACCGAGCAAAGTGGAATCAATTTGTTGCTGCCCTACAAGACGCCACCAGGCGTGATGGCCGCTGACTGCTTTGACGGTTGGCGGTTATGGATCAAAGAAGAAGAAGAAGATATTAATACCATCATCATCATCAGCTGCCATCTCCACAACGAAGGTTGGCTGTAATGAATCTCCAGTGTCTTCTGTCTCTTGTCTTGCTGGTGCACTCTGATAGACTCTTTCCTGTCCATCTCTTGATGTTATCTTCCCACTTATAGCACTGTCTTCCCCTTGCACGTTTGCCTTCAACTCTCCCTTCTATTATGGTCTTCTGCAAGGTGTTATGCCTTTTTATGTGGCCAAAGTATTTTAGCTGCCAAACTTTGATCTCCCTCATTAGTTCTCTTTTCATACCTAGATTTTCTAGGACCTCCTTATTTGTTTTCTTCTCTTTCCCATTCTTCTATATATCCATATTTCAAGAGCCTCAATTCTTTCTTCCAAATGTTTATTCATCATCCATGTTTCTACACCATACAGAAATGCAGAATATATATAACACTTTATGATTCTCAGTTTTGATTTATGAGATACCTTGTAACTGTTTAGATGTCAGTATATGTTTCATGTACTGAAACATATACTGTACATATGTACAGCATATGTACATATACAGTATATATACATCATGTAGCTTTGGCCATTCCTATTCTCTTCTTGATTTCTGTTTCACATCTGCCATCTTCTGTTATTATATGACCAAGATATACGTAGCTCTTGACTTGTTCCAGGATTTTCCCATTTACGCTTATCTTTAATGTGGGCTTATCGTCTGTTTTGCTAATTATTATAGTTTTTGTTTTCTCAATATTAATGTCGAGTCCAAATTCATGACTTATACTGTTCACTTGCTTCACTAGTTCTTGTAACTCCTGTTCGCTTTCAGCTAACAACACGGTATCATCTGCATATTTAAGGTTGTTTATTGACCTTCCACTGATGTTCAGTCCTGGTATTTCCTGTATCTGTTTGAAAATTGTTTCGGTGTATAGATTAAATACGCAGGGGGACAGCACTGTCGTAGATTTGTGATAGGTGATTAAGACTTAGTTTGGTCCCTTCTGAATAGACATAGAATTAAGTGATAGCTCAGTGGGAGGTGATAAAATAGAAATAGATTTCACGAGTGAGGTGGAGAAAATATAGTAGATTCTGTCTCTGACACTCGAGAAGCTTCTCTCAGTCAGCCTATCATCTACAACAGAGTTAGATAGTCAGACAAATCTAATATAATATATAGTAATATATATATAGGTTCCTCACATACCCACACACATAAGTGACGACAATAGACGCACAAACGTGAAAAAACTATGACAATGAAAATATAGATATTTGGGAACGAACTGACCTCCACACTGATTAAGTTTAATGTGAAGTTTAATTATCAAAATAAACTTCCATCACAACATATAAAATTACATCAAACATATACAAATAGTCATAAAGTCAATAAATTTCTACAATATGATAGACCCATTGGTATGATCCTTTCCCTCGATGTATAGCCCACAGTCCTGTTAGAAGAAAAGTGATAGCCCCAAAGAGTCATGGATACATATGATTTAGTCTAAGATTTCCCTTTACAGGTATGAACAGACTTGGATACTCTGATCTATCCTAAGGAAAAATATTGTTAGCAACAACACTTGCATAAAGAAATTTAAGACAGCAAATAATGGGTGCCAAAATACAACAGTAAAAGAATCGCTCAGTCCTGCATTCACTCTATTCAGTCAGCCGTGATGACGTGCTTTCGTTCGTACTTACAGCTTTGGTAGCAACTTCTGGACAAACAATTTTTAGGACATGCACATACAGACTCTCCAATGGTAGTCTTGGCCAAGAGAACCCCAGTTCCAAAAAGACGGGTTGAATTCACTGCTTCAGGGAACGTTTTCTTGGTTATACTTATTTTAGGATATCTGGTTCTGTCACATTAAAATTGTCCAGGCACGAACGTTAACGGCGAGCACAGTGTCAATAGCTTAGGTTTCTAGTAATTAGGAATGTCAGGTAACTGCCTTCTCTCAGTATAGGACTTTATTTGGTCACACCACCACTAGTCAAACTTCGTCGGAATGTTACTGATATTAATATTTTGCTTGCCACAAGGGCTGAAAATGTACTTGAGTTTTTTTCTCTGGAAGAATTAAATCAGGCTCGATGGGCCCGTTACTTCATTAAATCTTGAAAAAACAGTTTATGTACTGGGTACTCTGTCGTTCTGGATGCCAATGCAATCTAGGCAGGTTTACTTTATACACCCCAGTCTTTAAGAAAAAAATGTTTTTGTTCTTCACAGATATTTCTCCGTACAAAATGCTGGCAAAGTTGGGTTACCCCAGTTTTCACTCCAACCAGAACTACGAGTATCACAATGAAACTAAGAGTTTCACTTATAAATATAAGTATCTAGAACGAAGCGACCACGTCTACTGCAACTTGGAGATAGAATGACTAGTCTAAGCCACTCGTGTAGATATATGAAACGGACAAAGGATGCGCGCTATTTTGCAAAAAAAACCTGTCTCCCCCTCTCCTCTTTCTCTCTCTCTCTTAACACTTCCCATTAACTTAGACATTGCCCATAACTGCCAAACGTGCGTCTTCACACCTTCTACGACGACCTGTCTCATTTCTGAGCGATGCGGATGGCAGTTTCCACACCTCGCCGAGAAATTCAGCCGAAGAAAACTCGTGTCAGATGGAATTGCTAGACAAATGTCTGCTCCTATGTCTGACCAGACCGTATATTCACAGTTATTTGTCTCGTGCAGGGACTGACATATGATGTAATAAAGTGCGTTTCTCAATGAGAATAGAAACGGTAAAGTCAGAATGGGAAAATAATATTTTGTTGCAAACGAACGAATGCGAAAAAAAACTCAGGAAAAGGATAAAAGAGCGATAATATAGTAGAGGACACGGGTAGAAAATAAAAGAATATAGAAAATTTATTGATCATAAATCTCTATGCGACAGAACGTCCCCCCTTTAAGATGTGGAAGCACTCCATGTCTACGTTATGGAAATAAATTTCCTATATCCGTAGCTACAGGGTGTCTGTCCTCTTCCCTCTCATCTCCCCCCTCCGTCTCTCTCCAATTCCTACTCAAGTCTACTCCCAAAGTTTCCTTTCTCTGGAATGTCTTCCGTTCACGCTTGAAAGAGTGTTGCCGCTTTTGACATCGTGGAAAGATTTCGTGTGTGCGCAGTGGAATTTCCCTGCCACTATCGTCATCTTCGTCAATTTTGGCGATCGTCAGGAGCTGTTCGGAGGTCGGCACCGGTCTTTCCAAGTATCTCTTTAACAGATTTAAATGGAAAACCTTCTCCTTTCCTTCAATAGAGATCTGGTAGTTAGCCTTAGAAATTTTTTTCAGGACAGTAAATGGCCCTTGCCATCCGATCCTCAGTTTGTTGTTCCCGGTGGGGAGTAACACCAAAACTTTCTCTCCTGCTTCCAGTTCTCTCTCTTTCGCGACTTTCCTGTATCGGTTAGCGTGCTTTGTGCGTGCTCGCTTAAAGTTAGTCGTTGCTAGGTCCCATCCTAGTTTCAACCTTTCCTTTAAATCCGACACATATTTACTTGCTGAGACAATTGTCTCATCCGCCTTCTGGTCTGTCAGCGAACAAAGTAAGGCTTCAATCGGGCCCTTAATGGGTCTGCCGAATAAAAGCGTGGCTGGCGGAAATCCTGTGGACGTATGTGGCGTTTCTCTGTAGTCAAATAGAGCTGCAGGGATAGAAAGATCCCACTCGTCAGGTTTCACTTGTGCCAGTTTACTTAGCATCATGTTGAGGTTTCCGTTAACACGTTCTACTAACCCACTTCTGGCCAGAGTGTAAGGCTTTGTGTAGATGTGCTGGTCCCTGAAGATCTTAACGATCTCATCCATCAACAGGTTTTGGTATAGTGATCCGTTATCCATCAACACTTGTTGGGGGAATCCCAACCGAGTAAAGATCTGCACGAGGGCTTCTGCGACATGCTTCGAATCTGTGCATGTTAGCGGGATAGCTTCTGCCCACATTGTGCATGTGTTCGACTAAGGTCAGGATGAACCTGTTCCTTCTTTTAGTCCTTTCTAAGGGTCCTAAAATGTCAATCACTACCCGTTCAAATGGTGTTCCCATTATTGGCATTTCACCCATGGAAACTGGGGGTGTCCGTTGCTTGGGGGGTACACGTTGGCACTGGGCACAGGATTTGACATATCTGATAATATCAGTATTTACTCCTGGCCACCAATAATGAGTGGTTATCCGTTGGTTTGTGGTGTTCTGTCCCATATGTCCGCTGAAGGGAAGAGAGTGCCCCATTTCTAGGATTTGGCTTCTGTACTGTTTCGGTACTAGGAGCTGATTGTAACCTTGGTCAGGCTTGCCTGTTCTGCGATAAAGTACGCCATCCTTAGAAAAAATGTCTCCGTGCTGTCTGGGTTCCTTAGCCATGGGCAGTTTCCTAAAGCAGGGTGCCAAAGTAGGGTCCTTTTGTTGCGCTTCTTTAAGTTCCATAGGTAACAAATTAGGCGCAGGCTCCCGTTCCTTCTTGGTTTGCCCTCTTGTAGTTACTGCTGCCACAATCGGCTCTTCCGGTTTCCCAATAAACACGTATCTACCGCCAAGTATGACTGGGTAGATGGGGGTCATCCATAACAGCCGCTTTGATCACGCCTCTGACAAACTCAGAGTGGATCTCCACCAGTGCGATGGGAAGCGCTGTAGGTGCATCACTCTTAGAAACTCCACAAAGTTGGACGGTCTCTCCTGTCTCTTGACCGGGTTTAACCAGATGTCTGGCAACAATGCAATCAAAAGAAAGCCCCGTGTCAAATAAACAAAAAGTTTGAGAACCGTTCAAAATAACAGTACCTCACGTTGAGGGTCTCTCTCCCTTAGGTTGAGAATCACTGTCAATAATTCCGCCTTGCGAGACTGTTAGCAAGCATCCGATGCATTTAGGCTCAGTGTGCTCGCCCTGATCATTAGTCCCGTGCGCAGGGGTTTTCCCTTTGTCACCTTGTCCTCGCTGGCTGCGGTGCCATGAAGAACGGTAGGGTTGATCAGACTGTTTACTGTGGTTGGGGTACTTGTTTTTGTAGAACTTGGATTTTTCAGGAGGGGGGTTTTGAGGTCCAGTTTCTCTGTGATTATTCTGATTAGAAACATGAGAAGATTGGTCTAGATTATTCTTTCGAAAATGCTCTTCTGTCATTTTACGTTTTGTGGCCGGCAGTTCAGCCAGTGCATTGTGATATCGCTCAGACTTTTCTAAGATGTCTTCAAGCTTTTCTGCACCCTGCTCAGCTAGAAATCTCTGGGTATCAGCAGACAAAGTGTTCTTTATTTGTTCGGTTATAACAAATTCCTCAAGACCTTCATAGGTAGAGGGGAGCTGTGAAAGCTCGAGGCACTTTGTCAAGTATCCCTTCAAATGAGACAAGAACTGCTGAAAAGTTTCAGAGCTCTCCTTCCTGCTGTTGCGAAACAGTTGCAAAATTTGCGCGCGTTCATTTCAAAACGCTCCAGTAACGCTTTCTTCAAGACGTCGTAATTGTCTTGTTGGCTGCTCTCCAGTTTGGCGTAAACATCATACACACTGCTTTTCAAAGCCTGGGAAAGCTTGATATTCCAACGCAATCTCTCTAAACCGTACAGAGTTGCAATTTTCTCAAATTTTTCTAGATACATGTCAATCTTCTCATTAGGACAAGGGAAAGATTCTAGAGCGAAAGACATAGTGGAGAGGTGAAGAGATTGAGTGTTAGAAGGATCAGTTAAGGGAGAATGGGGAGAAGACTCTCCATTGCTGGAGGTAGAGGCAGCACCACGGCTTTGGAAGTCTAGAGTCTTAAGCGCCAACTCGTGCTGTCTCTCTTTCTCTTTCCTCTCTCTCCTCCCTCTCCTTCTCATGCTGTCTCTCCTCTCTTTCTCTCTCCCTGCGGATTTCCATTTCCTCGTCCATCTTCCTCTGCTGTAATAGACGATCTTCTGCTTCTTTCCTCCTAGCTTCTTCTTTTTCCTCTTTAGCTTCAGCTGCTTTCCTCTCTGCATCGTATCTCTCAAGTTCATCCCTGACAAAAGCTTTCGCTTCGTCGCCGTCCAAACCCTCTTCCATTGCTTCCTGTCTGAGCATCTGCCTCAGTTTCGCCCTCTCGGCCATAATAAATCAGTGGTGAGACTACTCAAGGAAGAAAAGAAGAAAAAGGATACACTGGTTCTTACCACTTGCGAGAAAATACCAAACAAAAGATGATATATTTATATACTGGGATACCTCCTCCAAAAATATAGTGTCTAACTATCGCTGCTATTAATTGGCAATAAAGCACCTAATGCAGACGACTACGCCAAATAAATGGTAGTTAAGATTACTCACTGAAAAATAAGTTGCTACAGTGGAAACAAAATAATTATTGCAAAAATTTAAGGAGAAAAAAAAATCCCTTAATTTTTAATCCACTATCAAGTTCACCCCTGAAGACAGTTAGGGTAAGGGAGGCAATTAACAAGACGTAATTGTCTGAACGCACTCCTTAGCTTAGCTCAAACACCTACTTCTTCAGAACCCTGTGATTGCTAGACAATTACAAACTTTACCAGCGTTTTGTATTACAAAATCATTAATTAACATTTATTCCGACAAAATCAACCTGTAACTCAAATGTATATACTCAAAATGCTGTGGAAAAACAATTATTAGTTGTGTGGTCAGAACGCCCATAAACAGATCGTTGGTCTAGGGGAATAGTTATTTTTAAAGATACACAATACCACGAGACAATCACACTCTTACTCTATTTCAGAATAAAGAAATCTTACAGACGAGCTGATATTTGTCGTGCTTGCTCAGGACTAGAGTTCAATTCCTAGACAAACAAACACTAATTGTCGTATCGTCTGCCTCTTCTAAGTTCAAAATCCCAGACGAGCCCCCATTTGTCGTAGATTTGTGATAGGTGATTAAGACTTAGTTTGGTCCCTTCTGAACAGACATAGAATTAAGTGATAGCTCAGTGGGAGGTGATAAAATAGAAATAGATTTCACGAGTGAGGTGGAGGAAATATAGTAGATTCTGTCTCTGACACTCGAGAAGCTTCTCTCAGTCAGCCTATCATCTACAACAGAGTTAGATAGTCAGACAAATCTAATATAATATATAGTAATATATATATATAGGTTCCTCACATACCCACACACATAAGTGACGACAATAGACGCACAAACGTGAAAAAACTATGACAATGAAAATATAGATATTTGGGAACGAACTGACCGCCACGCTGATTAAGTTTAATGTGAAGTTTAATTATCAAAATAAACTTCCATCACAACATATAAAATTACATCAAACATATACAAATAGTCATAAAGTCAATAAATTTCTACAATAATGATAGACCCATTGGTATGATCCTTTCCCTCGATGTATAGCCCACAGTCCTGTTAGAAGAAAAGTGATAGCCCCAAAGAGTCATGGATACATATGATTTAGTCTAAGATTTCCCTTTACAGGTATGAACAGACTTGGATACTCTGATCTATCCTAAGGAAAAATATTGTTAGCAACAACACTTGCATAAAGAAATTTAAGACAGCAAATAATGGGTGCCAAAATACAACAATAAAAGAATCGCTCAGTCCTGCATTCACTCTATTCAGTCAGCCGTGATCACATGCTTTCGTTCATACTTACAGCTTTGGTAGCAACTTCTGGACAAACAGTTTTTAGGACATGCACATACAGACTCTCCAATGGTAGTCTTGGCCAAGAGAACCCCAGTTCCAAAAAGACGGGTTGAATTCACTGCTTCAGGGAACGTTTTCTTGGTTATACTTATTTTAGGATATCTGGTTCTGTCACATTAAAATTGTCCAGGCACGAACGTTAATGGCGAGCACAGTGTCAATAGCTTAGGTTTCTAGTAATTAGGAAGAATGTCAGGTAACTGCCTTCTCTCAGTATAGGACTTTATTTGGTCACACCACCACTAGTCAAACTTCGTCGGAATGTTACTGATATTAATATTTTGCTTGCCACAAGGGCTGAAAATGTACTTGAGTTTTTTCTCTGGAAGAATTAAATCAGGCTCGATGGGCCCGTTACTTCATTAAATCTTGAAAAAAACAGTTTATGTACTGGGTACTCTGTCGTTCTGGATGCCAATGCAATCTAGACAGGTTTTACTTTATAAACCCCAGTCTTTAAGAAAAAAATGTTTTTGTTCTTCACAGATATTTCTCCGTACAAAACGCTGGCAAAGTTGGGTTACCCCAGTTTTCACTCCAACCAGAACTATGAGTATCACAATGAAACTAAGAGTTTCACTTATAAATATAAGTATCTAGACGAAGCGACCACGTCTACTGCAACTTGGAGATAGAATGACTAGTCTAAGCCACTCGTGTAGATATATGAAACAGACAAAGGATGCGCGCTATTTTGCAAAAAAAAACCTGTCTCCCCCTCTCCTCTTTCTCTCTCTCTCTCTTAACACTTCCCATTGACTTAGACGTTGCCCATAACTGCCAAACATGCGTCTTCACACCTTCTACGACGACCTGTCTCATTTCTGAGCCATGCGGATGGCAGTTTCCACACCTCGCCGAGAAATTCAGCCGAAGAAAACTCATGTCCGATGGAATTGCTAGACAAATGTCTGCTCCTATGTTTGACCAGACCGTATATTCACAGTTATTTGTCTCGTGCAGGGACTGACATATGATGTAATAAAGTGCGTTTCTCAATGAGAATAGAAACGGTAAAGTCAGAATGGGAAAATAATATTTTGTCGCAAACGAACGAATGCGAAAAAAACTCAGGAAAAGGATAAAAGAGCGATAATAAAGTAGAGGACACGGGTAGAAAAGAAAAGAATATAAAAAATTTATTGATCATAAATCTCTATGCGACAAGCACACAACCTAATACCATCACATCATATTAAATGCAGAATGTGTATGCACTGTTAGTTTTAAAAAAAAATTGAAATGAAGATCTTTCAGTGTTTTTCTTATCATCTTGACATGTTTAAATATTTAATCTTCAGGTATGAATATGTCAGGACACTTCCAGCTAACCAGATGTAGCATAATCATGGACAGATGTTTGATGTGTAATCACTGTTGAGTAACATTGACTGAAGATACAGCAGACAACACGCTTAATCTTTACCATGGATTACATTCGTGCCTTTGATGTGGAGTTAGACCGGCTTGTATATTATGCTGGAGAGATGCTCACTGGGAATGTTTACCTGGAGGTGGAGGAGAACATGCGCATGCAAAGTGAGGAGTTCATTCATTCATTCATAACCCTCCACTCCCAAAGGAGCATAGGCCTTCAACAAACACATGCCAAGTCCTCCTGTCACGTGCCATCATCTCAAGTTCTTTCCATGTTCTCCTCATCATTTTCACCTCTGTTTCCAACTCTCTTCTCCATGTACTTCTTGGTCTTCCTCTGCCTCTCTTGCCCTGGGGGTTCCAGAACAAGGACTGCCTTGTAATGCTATCAACAGGCTTCCTCAGTGTGTGTCCTATCCATCGCCATCGTCTTCTTCTCATCTCTTGTTCCACTGGCACTTGTCCAGTTCTTGTCATCAGTTCCACATTGGTAACCTTGTCATACCATTTTAATCCCTCTATTCTACGCAAGCACCCATTTATGAAAGTCTGTAGCTTTTTGGTTGTTGTCTTTGTTGTTCTCCATGTCTCTGAGCCATACAATAGGACTGACTTCACATTTGAGTTGAAGATTCTTATTTTCGTGTTGGATCCTATTTCTCTTGATCTCCATATATTTCCCAATGCAATGAAAGCTCCTCTTGCCTTTTGTATTCTTATTTTGATATCGCTGTCTGTCCCTCCAACTTTATCTATATTACTGCCAAGATATGTGTATGATTCTACATCTTGTATTGGTGTTTCTTCAAGTTCAACCCTGTTTTCATTACCTGCATTTATTCGCATTATTTTTGTCTTTTCCCTGTGTATTTTCAGACCCAATTGCTGTGACCTCTCATCGAGTGTTTTCAATTTGTCCTGCATCTGATTACGGTTATGGGACAGGAGAGCCAAATCATCAGCAAAATCCAGATCATCCAACTGCTTAGTCAGAGTCCACTGGATTCCATTTCTGTTGTGTGTTGTCGATGATCTCATAACCCAATCTATTGCCAGCAAGAAAAGAAATGGAGACAAGAGGCATCCCTGTCGCACTCCTGTTCTTATCCCAAATGGTTCTGTAAGCTGTCCTTCATGAAGAACTCTGCATGTCATGTCTTCATAGGTTTTCTTTATTAAATTAATGATCTTCAGGGGAACTCCATAATGCCTCATCAATTTCCAAAGTGATTCTCTGTCCACACTGTCAAATGCTTTTTCGTAGTCCACAAATCCGATGTATAGTGGTGAATTCCATTCCAGACTTTGTTCAACTATTATTCTCAAAGTGGCTATCTGGTCTGTACATGATCTGTTTTGTCGAAAACCTGCTTGTTCGTCTCTCAATTTCTTGTCTATGGACTCCTTTAATCTCTCAAGGATAATCCTGTTCAATACCTTTCCTGGCACTGATAGTAACATTATTCCTCTATAATTTGTGCACTCTTGTAGATTTCCCTTCTTAGGCAACTTAACCAGATATCCTTCCTTCCATTCTGCTGGTATCTCTTCTTTTTCCCAGACTTTACCAAGTAATTTATGTAACATCTCTGTAGCCGTGTCGATATCTGCTTTGATGGCTTCTGCTGGAATGCCATCAGGTCCAGACGCTTTTCCATCTCTTAGAAGCTTTATGGCTTTCTTTATTTCTTCCTTCGTTGGTCTTTCACCGTTAATTTGTAGCTCTTCTTCTGCTGGCTGGATGTCCGGCGGGTTTTGTGGAGCTGGTCTATTGAGAAGGTCCCCAAAATATTCTGTCCACCTCTTCATTTGCTCTTGTATATTGCTGAGCAGTTTCCCATTCTTATCTTTTATGAGGCAACTTGTTTGCTTGTATTTCCCTGTTAGCTTCTTTGTGCTGCTATACAGTTCTCTCATATTTCCTTTGGCTGCAGCATCTTCTGCCTCTCTTGCCAACTCCTCAATATACTTCCTCTTGTCTCTTTTGATACTTCTTTTTACTTCTTTGTTTACTTCTGTGTACACTTCTTGAGCCTTGGCTTTGGAACTTCTGGTTTTGCTTGTGTTTAACTCTGCTTTCTTGTTTTTTCTATCTTTTATCTTATTGATGGTTTCTGTTGTTATCCATGCTTTTTGTTGTCTTTCCCTTTTCCCCAGTATTTCTTCACATGTCTCCTTCCATACCGTTTTGACCTGCTGCCAATAGTCTTCTGTATTCTCTACATCTTCCAACTGTTGGAGCACTTGGAATTTGTTGGATACTGTGACCGCAAATTTGTCTCTTGTTTCTTGATTTCTTAGCTGTCCTACATTAAACTGTTGTCTATAATTTTGCATTGTTGCATATCTCTTGAGTTTCATTTTTACTTTGGCTATCAGAAGATGGTGATCTGATGCCACATCTGCTCCTCTATATACCTTTACATCCTGCAATGATGATCTAAACTTCTTCTTTATGCATATATGATCGATCTGATTTTCTGTTCTATGGTCTGGTGATATCCATGTTGCCTTGTGTATTCTCTTATGTGGAAACATGCTTCCTCCTATAGCCAGTTGATTTGAAGCACAGAAGTTTGCGAATAGTTCTCCATTTTCATTCATTACTCCTAGCCCATGTTTTCCCATGACTTCTTCAAATCCGGTATTGACTGTACCTATCTTTGCATTCATGTCACCCATCAAAATTGTGATGTCTCTTCTTTTTACTTTATCCATAATTTCCTGTAGTTTAGTATAAAATGCTTCTTTCACAGACTCTTCTTTGTCATTAGTTGGTGCATAACATTGGATGACATTGACATGAATTTTCTTTTTAGCTGTTTTGAAAATAGCTGTTATTATTCTGGGTCCCACAGCTTCCCATTCAATGAGTGCTTTCTGTGCTTCTTTAGATAACATAAGAGCTACCCCTTCACTGTGGTGTGAACTTTCGTCTTCGTGTCCTGAGGACAGCACCAATTCACCTGTGATGAGTTTCTTCCTGTCTACCCCCTTCCACTTTGTTTCACACATTCCCAGAACCTCGATTTTGTATTCCCTCATTTCTGCTGCTACTTGTGCCACTTTCCCTTGTTCGTTCAATGTCCGAACATTCCAGGTGCCAAATCTGGAAGTTCTCCTAGAAGAAAGAAGGTTAGTCAGCAACACAGACTCCCTTCGGCTTTCTCTGTGTTGCATCATACGCCTCCCCGCGAGAGGACCTTCCCCTGTCTTGGATGGCTGTGTTTTATTTTCTTTATTTGACTTGTCCATATTTGTTGAAGTTTTTTGTGGTTTAAATTTTTTTTTACAGGATGGGGTAACCGGCCCCATGCCCAACCCTCCTTAGTCGCCTTCTACGACATGCTTGGCAGGGGACAGTGTTACTATTCTTTGCTCCCCTTTCGGGCCCCGGTAACACACGGGTGGAAAGTGAGGAGTTGTTAACTGTTTAAGAGAAAGTGTTGACATAGTTTATTTATTAACACCGGGCTAGCTGAGAAGTTTTTGCTGTTTAAATGAAGGTGCTGACTCTGTTTATTTAATAAAAGAGAAATTGCTGACACAGATTATTTTGTAAAAGAGAGAGTGTTGACAGTTTATTTAATAAAAGAGAAAGTGTTGACACAGATTATTTAATAAAAGAGAAATTGCTGACACAGATTATTTAGTAAAAGAGAGAGTGTTGACACAGTTTATTTAATAAAAGAGAGAGTGTTGACACAGTTTATTTAATAAAAGAGAAATTGCTGACACAGATTATTTAGTAAAAGAGAGAGTGTTCACAGTTTATTTAATAGTAGAGAAAGTGTTGACACAGTTTATTTAATAACACAAAGTTTGTTGAGAAGTGTTTACTGTTTATATCTTCTTCTTCCTCGTTCGTCCTGAAAAGGACGTTGGTTCCGTTGTGTCTGTTTACAGCGGAGCTGCAGTATCTGCGCCTTTCACCCAGCACATCCGACTTCAGCACGGCATTTTTTGGGACCGGGTTTGCCTTCCCTCTTCGATCCCTACTCTCTCAGCCAGACTGCAGTGATGCAGCCTGTTTCCAGGACCACCACATGGAGGTGAAGTAGGGTCTTGGTCAGCTCTGGTTCGCTGACCCTGACACAAGCAGTCAAACTGTGGGTCGCTGACTGCATTCTCTATTGCTGCGGAGTGCGTCTGTTTATATGAAAGTGTTGACACAGTTTATTTATTAACACTGGGCGGGAGCCGCGCTGGTGTAATGGCTTTGGCGTTGTTCTGGCGACCAGGTGTTCATGGTTCAAACCCGGGCGTCAGCGTTTGAAGAAATGTTTACGGCCGGAAATTTGACTGAATAGCCTGAACGGCTCCTGTGATAAACCCTCTGTGGATGGGAAGGAGTGAAGCTCCTGACCGGGTTGGAAGGAAAGTCCTCAGGTTCCCCAGCCTCGCAATGACATGTCATTGGGCCGAAGGGCTGAAAGCCCAAGTGCCGCTGGTTAAGAAAAAAAAAAAAAAAATTAACACTGGGCTAGCTGAGAAGTTTTTGCAGTTTAAATGAAGGTGCTGACAAAGTTTATTCAGTGAGACTAAGCTGAGAAGTGTTTACTGCTTTAATGAAAGTGCTGATGCAGTCTATTTAATAATGCTAAGTTAGCTTTGCAATCATGTGTAAACTTTTGAAAGTTATACTCTGATGGTTTTAAAAAAAAAAAAGATGTATTTTTGACTACAGGATGATGATAGGAAACTCTATACAGAGCGATACAACAGGAGGCAGTCTGATCATCAGAAGTGTCCCCCCATCAATCAAGTGTTTTGGCCCCTTAATCTCCTTTACACTCTGAGGGGAGGCGAGCTCACTTGGGTCATGACTCCCAAGTGTCAGCCTCCTATTGTTATGTGCAGAGAATTTAACCCACTACACCTTAGTTGCAGCTTTCAACTTCACTCCTGTTTTTCTGCCAGTTGGAGTCAGTTGTGAAAGTAACCCTTATGTTAAAAATAACTACTGTCCTGAATTCTTTAGCCTGTTGCGGTTGTTCCACAGCCAGCATGATGCCTTTTCCGCAGTTTCACAGAGTCTCTTAAGTGCCCTTGATCTTGGCTGTCCTTTCAAACCCAACAGTTTCATTAGACCATACACTGAGGCAGCCACTAGACCTCTTGCACCTACCTCAACAGCCATGACCCTTGCAGTGAACCCGTTGTGTCTCAAGTCCATGACCAGATCATTATACTTGGCCACTTTGAACGAGTATTGCTCATCCAGTCTGGATTCAAACAGCAAGGTCAGCTCAGTCATTATAATCTGGTGCAGTGATCAGAAATGTAGCACTATATCTGGCCGTCTTCAAGATTTTTTTATGCTTTCTGGATATGTCCCTCGCTCAGGTAGATCTACTGCCATCTCCCAGTCATTTGCACAGTCAAGAATAGATAGTTCTTCTTCTTCTTCTTGCGATCGCATCTTTGATGATTACACCGTCAGACGAGTTCTCATGATGAATTCGACTGTTGTTTGAAGTTCCTCTTTAACTCCATATAGCTTTGAATTTAGTGTTGAGTCATTGGGCCAGTATATCTTTCTTAACTGGTCATACAGAGGACAGTCCTGTAGAACATGCTCAGCAGTTTGTTCGTTTAATCCACATGTGCACAGTGGTGAAGCAGACAATCGTAACTTGTGCATGTGTTTATTCAGTTTGTTATGCCCTGTCCTGAGTCGAAAAATAGTTATCTGTCCCTGCCGGTCGAGAGTGTGATAGTCGTCTTTGGGTTGGTTCTGTTCTCTTCTTATAGTCTGGATAGCTCTCTTTTTCTCAAAGTATGTGACTTCATTATCTTCTTGTTCACATTCTCCTCCCTTTTTTGCAAGTTTATCTGCCTTTTCATTTCCGGGTACACCACAATGAGATGGTACCCACTGAAGTATGGTTCTCTTTTTGGCAGCTACCTTGTTTAGTTCATTTCTCAGATGCGGGAGTTTACCACCCTTGAGAGCTTGCAGGACAGACAGTGCATCTGTGAGGATGACTACCTGGTGGCAGTCAGAGTTGGTGTTATAAATCATATTTGCAGCTTGCTCTAGAGCTTGAACCTCAGCTGTATAGTTGGAACAGAATTTACCAGTGGGAATGTGCCTAGTCTCATAGTGGTTGTCAGGATATGAGATAAAGATACCGGCACCTCCATCCCTAACAGCATTAGTTGCTGATCCATCTGTATAGGCATGTATCCATGATTGATCGGGATAGCTTTCTTGGATCATACTCAATGTAGCAGTTCGTTTTTGCAGATCATTATACTCACATCCACTTTTGAGACCACTGACCGACGTATTAATTTGGAGGGCACTGCTGGCCTGCTCCCATGGTACAGGGTATAGGGTGGGCTTCAGTGGTGTTGTCTTCATAGATAGGTCTTCTTGATGCTGTCTTATAAGTCTTTTTCCCCGATGCACAAAGCTGCTACGCTTTAGACGTCCCAATGCCAGATCATCTAGTCTTGCCTTCATTGGGTGCGTTGGCATACTGTTGTACTTTTCCATCTGGATCATGGTCTTTGTGTCTCTTCTATGGGACAATGTCTGTAATCCAGCAACCTTCTGCATCTCTGTTATTGGTGTAGTTTTCATGGCTCCTGTAATGAGCCTGAGAGCTTGATTTTGCACCTTGTCCAAGGACTGCAGGTGTGAGTTAGCAGCTGATGACCATGCTGCTGAGCTAAACTCTAAGTGTGGTCTTATTACTCCACTATAAATCTTCTTTAGATTTCGTTCATTTGCTCCCCAGTTGGTACCTGCCAATTTTCTGAGTATGCCTAGTCGTCTTCGGGCCTTTCCTTCTGCATTTTCAATATGCTTATTCCATGTAAGCCTTTGGTCAAATGTCACCCCAAGATAGGTGGGGTAGCTTTCTTCCTTGATAACGGTTGTCCCTAGGTGTATGTTAGCTGATTTGTCCTTGGGGGCGAGGGAGAACAGTGTTGTGGAGGTTTTGTCTGTGTTTATTGTGATAAGCCATTTCTCTGCCCATGACACTAGCATGTCTGCTGCCCGCTGCATTCTATAATTTGCTGTGGTGACATTTTCATCAGCGCACCAGAGTACTAGGTCATCTGCATATAAGGCAGCTTTCACTCCTGCAGGGAGATCTTTCACCAGGTCATTGATGTAAACAAGGAAGAGTGTAGGGGAAATTACTCCTCCTTGAGGTACCCCCTGATGGAGCAACACTTTTCTGCTCTGCAGACCGTCAAGAGTGACTCTAGTTCTCCTGTTATGCAAGTATGACTGGATCCATTTCATCATGTTGCCTTGGATTCCACCTCTCCCAAGTTTTGCAATGAGGCCATCTTTCCACACCCTGTCAAAGGCCTGCTTGAAGTCGACCCAGATCGTTAGGACCTTTTTCTTCTCCTGAAAGGCATCTTCTATTGCTTGAGACAAGTAAGTAACTTGGTCTCTATACTGTAGCATTCTCTAAATCCAGCTTGTTCCGGCACCAGGATCTGCTCAGACTCTAAATACCATTTCAATCTGTGGTTGACTATTCGCTCCATAGTCTTCCCAACACAGCTTGTGAGACTGATTGGCCGGTAACTTGCAGCCCTCGGTCTTACATTTCCCTTTCTTTAGTATGGGTATTGTGATGGCTTCTCTCCATACTTGGGGTACCGTTCCTTTCAACCAGCTGTGGTTGAATATCTCAAGCAGTTTTGTCTTTGCTGCTGAGCTCAGATTTACTAGCATTTCGTTGCTGATTTTGTCTGGGCCGGGTGACTTTTGAAACTTAAGCTTGGAAATAGCCTTCTGTAGTTCTCCTAGTGTGATGGGTCCCTCATTGGGGCAGGAGTATCTGTCTGTCCCATGGTTGCCAGTATTTCTTTTCTTATCTCTCTCTGATGGTCTATGTTAATGGGTAAGTTGCTTTCTGAACTGTATCTTCTAGCAAACAAGTCTGCAGCTTGTTTTCCTCTGAAAAAGTTTGCCACCTTCATCCAATGTGATAGTCTGCCTTGGTGAGGAACACTCTTCATTTAGAGACTTGACTAATCTCCAAAGTTTCCTGCCGTCTTTCTCAAGGTTCAGCGATGCCGTTTTAGTTCTCCAGCTTTTCCGTTTTTCTTCTAGCTTTGTTCTCTGAAACTCTGCTACAGCCTTTTTCCATTTGTTGTGAGTTTCAAGTGAAGGCTGAGACTCTGCGTTCTTTCTAGCCTTGTCCATAGCTTCCTGACGTTCTTGGAGTGTGCTGGACCAGTATGGTATGTAGTTACGCCGGCATCCTTTGGGAATGGTTTCTTTTGCAGCTTGTAGTATGCATCTGTTGAAGTCTTTTACCACTTCATTAATATCTCGGTTCTGTACCTTGAGGGTAGACAGCAGCGTGTTCACCTGATGCCTGAATAAACCCCAGTTGGCTTTTTTTTGTAGTTCCATCTTGTAATGGCTGGGCCTGTACTGAGAGTTGCACTCTGGACAGTAAGAAAGATTGGGCGATGGTCGCTTCCCCCTAGTTGATCTCCTACTTCTCTACTAATAGATCCAGCTATATCTGGTGTGGAGAAGGCAAGATCTGGTGTTGAAGTTGTGTGCCATCCTCTGGAGTAGAAGGTAGGAGTATCTGTGGCATTATTGACTAGGATTAGGGAGTGATCATCTTGCCAAGTTTCAACCTCTTCACCTCTGTGATCCAGATGGTTATAGCCCCAGCTCTGGGAGTGGCTATTAAAGTCTCCAACTGCTATAAAGTTGGTGGCTGGTACCTGTATAGAGCTGAGACTCAGAGGTTTGTTGTTCGGACAGTAATAGTTCAGGAGTTCTATTTCCATCTTGTCTACCTTTATCTGCAGCAGCTGATATTCTGCTCCATCCATGAAGGTTTTCCTTTCGTGTGCAGGAATGTTATTCCTTACAAGAGTAAGTACTCCTCCTTTTCGTCTATCTTTTCTGTCGGATCTGAAGCATTGATATCCCCTTATTTTAAAGGTTTGATCTGCTTTCAAGTGAGTCTCTTGGATACAGCAAACACTGACTTGCTTCTCATACAAGATGTTTTCCAGCTCTGTCTTTTTGCTGTATCCAGCCTGCTTGCTGTTCACTCCCTCTGCATTCCAGTGCATTATGACAAGTGGCACTCTGGGTTTCTCTTTTTCTGTTTTGTTTTGGTCAGTAGTTCTCCTCCGCCGTCTGCTGACTCCACAAGACGGTCTAGAGGGTCCTCCAGTAGCTGAGGGTGGGCTCTGTCGAGGCTCAGAGCCCGGCACTGCACCTGCCTGGTGGAGCTCCACAGGGCGAGCACCAGAACGAGATTTATTTGACGGTGTACTCTCCATAGAAAAAAAAAAAGCGAGTTGCATGATACTGTGGTTTCCGGTGCGCCTTCTGGCCCAGTATCTACGACTTTAGCACCTGCTCAACGGGAGAGTGGGCTCATCCCTAATCTGTTTATGTTCCCAGTAGTAGACTATTCGCAAGCAGCCTGGGGGTGTCACTGCTCTGCGCGGACCTTGTTTACCGAGGCGGCGTCCGAGCTCGTATGGTGAAAATATGGTTGCGTTATCTTCAAAATAGCCCTGTCTTTCCCGTGGCTTTTCTGCCATCCTGCAACTTTGAGTTAGGGAGTTCTGAGCTCCAGTCTCTTTCCCAGGCGTTTTTATCCTGGCCTGGCACGCATACAGAGGACCCCACTTCTGGTTCTAAGTTAGCAGTTGGGGATAGGTGGGGTAGCACACTGTGCATTCCCCGTCATCCAGGGGGCTCTCCAACTATGCAGAGCTTGCACAATGCTGTGCTCTGGTTTTGGGCTCTCCCAAGGAATCCTCACGTCCTGCACAGAGCCACTTCCAGATACCCACCACCTGCCAACCCTCCATTGTAGAAATCTCCTGCATGCGGCCATCCAGTCAAGAGCCAGTATTAAGTCTGGTGCCCAAGTGATCCCCCCAAGCTCAGTGTGCAATGCTGGGTTCTCATCATGCTGCAACACAGGGGGGATTGTGATGCTCAGCCATCTCTCTCAATTCTGCACCGATAAGTGACATCGGGGACTTAACTGTGCCTCAGTGCTGGGAGGCCCCGTTTCCGGGTACACCACACACAGCCAATTGAGGCAACGGTCGCCGTGGGCGTGATAGACGACAAACAGTGAAGAATGAGGCAAGAAAGCATTTAACCCATGAAGTGGGGGTGGATTGGTGCAGACCAGAGCATGTACCACTCGCCGGTGGGTTCTGCATCTACACCTATAGGGTTCCACCCACTCCTCAGCCCATTTAGTCTGGCCCCTCACCCAGGACCTGTCCGGCTTGGGTGACCCTGCCAGGAGTAAAACTCCCGCCGGCATAGCTCCCGGGATCATTGGGGCGCTCAAGCTCTCCAACTACGGCAAGGTAGGCTTACATGTGGAGAGGAATAGATAGTAAACTGCTACTTGGTTTGGGATGTGCTGACTTTCCTGCTCAGAAAGTATGTATTTGCGGTATTCGGTCTGACTTTGCTGAAGGCCTTCACACTTGCCAGGTCTGTTGTAGCAGCCAGCTCATAAAGTACTCTGTTATGGCGTCATGTGTATTGCCTTTGCCCAAATGACACCTTGTAAGCTGAGAGTACATGTTCAACTATCTGCATCCCATGGCACAGGGGGAACTGATCATCATCAGACTTTCCCCATCTCACAAGGTTTGTGGACGATGGCAGTGGGTCATACATTGATTTTATAATGAAGCTGAGTCTAAGGGGTGCTATATGCCATCTAACACTCCATGTCAAGGACCTTTGCAGGGCTCCTTCCCATGTAGTCCATTGGCCTTGTTGGGCTTGCTGCACCGCTTTTTGCATCCTCTTATTATTCTCAGCTTCTCGAATTTCCTGAATTACTCTGCGTTCCTTGTTTGATGCCTTGGACCATCAGCGGATGTCACCGTGGCCAAATCCACATCTATTAGTCTGTGTATCCAGTTACTTCCTTCAGCTTGAGCGGCTCTTGGGCAGCTTCATCCATTTTCCACTTCCTTCCAGTTTGCACTTCCTTCCAGTTTGCAGTGTGGGCTGAATGGACTTTACTACGTCATCTGCTGACTCGCACAGCATCATTGCAAGCCTCGCTTTCCTGCTTTGTATTCTTCCACAAAAACTGACTTGAAAGGAAGCACAAGCTTTGACTTCTTGCAGTACAGTGCTAATCCTGACAAAACTGGTGGTACCCCTAGCCATTTTCTTTTGAACTTGTTGACTTTTCTCTCAACTCCGCCTATGCCGGTCCCAAGCCCGGATGAAAAAGGAGGAGGGCGGCCTGCATGGAGGCCGTAAGGAGGCAGCCCCTCCACCATGCAAAGGCACAACAGGCCAATCACCTGTTTGCTTTAAATCACGATTACGAGCAATACAAGAGAGAAAACTGGACTGATTCTAAAGGCGACGAACTGGAACGGACTACGGACTACGACTTATGGAACTTGGAACACAAGAAGTATAAATGGGAAGGAAGAGGAGCTGGTGGAAGAGATGAGGAAAGCAAAACTAGAAATCCTGGCTATAACGGAAACAAAGAAAAAAGGACAAGGAGTCATGGATCTCGATGGCAACACGCTGCTCTACAGTGGTGTACCCATATCTGAAAGAGCTAAAGGGGGCGTGGGTTGCATTGTGGCCCAAAATCAAAAAGATAGTATCAAGGGATGGAACTTTGTCTCGGAGCGCATTATGGTTGTTAAACTAAAAGAAGGAGAAACCATAGTCAACCTGGTCATAGTGTATGGGCCAAATGAGGATGAGAGAGCAGAGGTCAAGGAGGAATTCTTCGAGCTGCTTCAAAGGACAGTGGATGACTGCCTAGATGAAGTTATCATGCTCGGAGATTTTAATGCCAGAGTTGGAAATGACCATGCTAGATGGGGTGGAGTTATCGGAAGATATGGAGAAGATACTCTCAATGACAATGGAAAGCGACTCCTTAGATTCTGCAGTGAGCAGAATCTGATCATTACAAACACAAAGTTCCCCCATAAGCGCATACATGCATACACTAGATGTGAACCAACAAAGAATGAGAAGTCAGTGATCGACTATGCCATTGTTCGGAGAAGCTCATTCAAATATGTCCGAGATGCTAGAGTCTGGAGGGGGCCAGAGATTGGAAGTGATCACTACCTGTTAACAATCAAAAGAACAACTGAAAGAGTTGCTCAGCCTAGGAACTGCCCAACATCACGCAAGAAACCAAGTAAACGAGCAGGAGAAATGAGCATTAGGACCTACAAGCTGAGAGAGCCAGAAATTAAGACCAGATATCAGGGGCTTATTGCTGCAGCGGTGAGCAACACAGAAGTACGACCTGATGACTTGGAAACCCTCTGGATTAAATTCAAGGATATCATAAAGACAGCTGCTGCAGAAGCATGCGGTGAAGTCCAACTTGGGAACAAGAGAAAGAGGACACCTTGGTGGACAGAGGAAGTCAAAGAGAAAATAAGAGAGAAGAAAATGGCATGGAAACAATACTTAGGAGCTAAAAACACAACAGGACAAATGGAAAAATATAGAGAATATGTGACACTCAGAACAGAAGCAAAGAACAAAGTGCTAGCAGCAAAACAGAAGTCCTGGGAAGAATTTGGAGAAAAGCTAGAAAAAAAGATGCACAAGAAAACCAGAAATTGTTCTATAAGACCCTAAAGAACATGAGGAAGGAAAAACAATGCCCTCTCAAATTTATAAAGGACAAGCAAGGCAAATTGCACAACGGGCTGATCACCCGTTTGCCAGTCACTTCGATTACAGAAACAACAGCAAATGGGTTGATTTGCCGTTGCCCTAAAGACGCCACTAGGCGTGATGGGAAACAATGGCAAAGAAAACCTATCTGCTGTTGCCCTAAGACGCCACTAGGCGTAATGGCCACTGACTGCTTTGACGGTCGGTGGCTAAGGACGGAAGAAGAAGAAGAAGCAAGGCAAATTGCTTACTGCCCCGAAGGAAGTAATGGAAAGATGGAAAGAATATTTCTCAGAACTCCTGGATGGTGAGCATGGTGAAGCATCAGAAATGATAAACACTAGCACAGAAGAGAAAACCAATGATGGTGAAGATAACATAAAGATGGAAGAACTGAAGGCAGCACTGGAGAAAATCAAGATGGGCAAAGCAGCAGGGCATGATGGTATAACACCAGAAATGGTTAAGTTCATGGGAGCATCAGGCGACCTATTACTCTTAAGGGTTTTACAGGCAGCGTGGTACAACAAGACCATACCAAAGGGTTGGTAGATTGCCATCATAACACCAATTTTCAAAAAGGGTGACAATCGACAGTGTGGAAACCATAGAGGCATATCCCTTCTCAGTGTCCCTGGTAAAATCTACTCTAGAATCCTAGAGCAGAGACTCCGACGCCTAGCTGAGCCACAATTGGATGAGGTCCAGTGCGGATTCCGAGCAAACCGAAGTACTCAAGACCTAATCTTCACACTCAGACAGCTGAGTGAAAAGGCCCTTGAGTATAAGAGTGAGATGCATCTTTGTTTCATAGATCTGGAAAAGGCGTTTGACAGGGTCCCCTGGAGCAAACTTTGGGACTGTTTGGCAAGGAAGAATATTCCAGCACCTCTGATTCATGCTATACAGAGCTTCTACAAGTCTTGCAGAAATTATGTGAGGACAGCAAACCATAAGTCAGAAGAGTTCAGGACCACCACTGGTGTAAGACAAGGTGATATCCTATCACCTTACCTCTTCATACTCCTTATGGACGATGTTATCAAGGCATGTAAGGAGAGAACAAGAAAGTATTCAGTGGGGTACTGGAAGATGAGACAGGTCTATATTTCGGAGCTGGCATTTGCTGATGATGTTGCCCTGATTGCTAAATCAGAGGCACATCTCCAGTCCAACCTGCAAGTCTGGAAGGAAGAGCTGGAGAAGAGAGGGATGGTCATAAGCAGCTCTAAAACAAAATCCATGGTGATATCACGAGAAGAAAGAAGACATCAGATTAAGCTGGGAGAACAGGTCCTGGAGCAGGTCGACCACTTTAAATACCTCGGAGCTATTATAGACCGAAAGGGAGGCATCAAAGAAGAGATGGCCACTCGAAAAGCAGCAGCTGGGAGACTTTTTCAGGCCATAAATCGAGGATTCCTCAGCAAGAGAGAGGTTGGTAAGAAAACGAAGATGGCTGTATAGCGCTCCACCTATGTCCCAGTCTTGACATATGGATGCGAGTCATGGGCAGTGACTACAACCCATAAAAGCCAGATCCAAACCTCAGAAATGAGGTATCTGAGGAAGGTGGTTGAAGTAACAAGAAGAGACATGGTACGCAACCAGACGATATGTCAAGGCCTTAAATCCTACCCCCTGCAGACCCAAGTAGAACAGTCCCAATTAAGATGGTTTGGCCATGTCTGCAGAATGGGAGAAGATCGGATACCACGACAAGCATGGGAAACAAAGAGCCAAGGATCCAGACCCTGAGGACGACCCAGAGTCCGCTGGGAGAACAACATTAGACAATTTTTGAAGGACCGAGGACTAGAATGGAACCAGGCCAGGAGGAAGACAGCCGATAAGATAGTCTGGCGCTCTCTCTTCCAAACCTCTACACCTCATGGTAGAAGGGAACGACTAAGTAAGTAAGTAAGTAAGACTTTTCTCTCTATAGCTTCCGCTGTACTTGTGCTTATTTCCTATATAAGCAGTGGCCATAGCAATTTGGGGATCAACATGAACTGGAGGCACCACGGCTTGAACTTTCCTGAGTCTGCTTTGGTCTGTGATCTGCAGTCTTCTGTCTGCCATTTATATTGTCTGCTGAACTGCCTTTGAGTCTTTTAATGAGACATCATACACCCTGCCAAGGCTTTTAACAGTGATGCAAACATTGATGATGCAATAAGGCTGAATACAACACTGGTGTGGAATTATACAAACTCTATGTGTTGTGGGTAATCTGTTCTGGTCACTACTGATACCTGCTGGTGGTTCACTACTGATACAGGTATACTGCTATGGTGGTAGTGGCTGGTGATGTAGACATAGCGCGAATGCGTGTTGGAAAGTTCGTCAAGGTGGACATCTATGTAGCAGTACAGATTTGTATCACAACATGTAACATACAGGAGTGTGTGTAGCATTCATCACATTGAAAGGTGTAGATGTGGAGTTGATGGAACCATATGTTGTACGTGTTACAGGTATGGAGTCAGAAATATTGGTAAACAGCTGTGTACGTTTTCACCATTTATTATAGTCACAGCAACAAGACGTAGACAAATCCATGTAAGTATGACACAGGAACATGGCGGATATGAAGACAATTCACTACAAGTGCATGTATATAAGTTCCAATAAATATATGATTATCAATGTGTTGCAGACTCCAAATTTATCTCTCCTTCCACAACTAGCAGAAAAAACCCTGCATTACAGAACGGGTAAATAACTGTATAAATATCCAACAGTTTCATTCTGACTCTTGTTAAGTCGACCCCAAACATGGCGGGCGACGAAAAATAGCATAGTCCATCCCTCTAATCGGACGTATCGAAGATAGGCTGTCCTTTCGAAGATAGTCTTATATAACTCCCTCGTACATCAGGCGAGTTTTCATTTTCAAAGTTATAATAGCAATAACTGGTAACTCATCTGGTCTTCCACTCCAGATAGTTATATATTAGGCCTCTATACAACAGTAAACACTGTGGATTCCTCATCTGCAGACATAAGCATCTAAGTTCAAAGATATACCGCTAATCATGCGGGTTTTAGAATAATATATATTCTCCTGGGTTTTCTGTGTGTAAATCTAAACCTAACGGTCTTAGATGGCTCCAACGAGCATAACAAGTAGAATACTCTGCCTTTCAACCATTCGTGAGCTCTCGTCACCGGTTGACCCAAAATATGTTCAGCTTACACTGTGAACAAAGGAAGTGTGAAAGTTTCGTCTTTTACCTTGCTTCGAATTCCTAACACAACTTCATAGCAACTGTCGTCTTCCTGACGAACAGAAATAACACAGGGGACTTTAAATAACAGTGGAAGAGTTTCCATCCCCAGAGGCAATGCAGAGAAGTAACCAGACATTTCGTCTGACAGACCCAGTTCAACAAAACACGGCCTCCCGCACAGGAAATCTCTATCTAGTTTGGACATGCGCTGTTCGCATCACCTCTGACCTAAGCAGTCAGCTGGTATATCCTTTTAAGAGGAGTAACTACATATTTACTTTCCCTCAAAGCAAAAAATGAGTATTCGCCCTTAGATAAGGGTTCTAACGAAAAAATACATTAGACCCAAAATCTGATTCAAAATATTTTCAGACATAACAAGTTTACAGACAGACTACATTACCAGTTATGAAAACTGCACGTAACAAACAGGTTCCTCAATGACATTAGGGATTCTCTGGTTTGAAACCGTGAATGTGACCTCAGATGTCTTCCCTTTCCTGACTGATAGGCTTCTAGACTTCTTAGGTTTGAAGCTCATTCTGCACTAGCTGAATAGTTCATCCAGGCGCGCTAACATCCTCCAAGCCTGATGTTCATGTGATGTCAGAATTGTTGTGTCATCCATGAATGCTTTAAGCTGTGGCATGTGACACCTTCCACTGAGCTTTGGACCTATTGCAAATCCTTCAGCCACTTTGAGGATTACCTGCATAACCAACACGAATAGTATCAGAGAGATGGTACATCCCATCGAAATTCCAACTTGTAGGTCAATCCACTTTGTCATGTACTCTCTGGTATATTAAGTGTGTTTAAGATATCGTATATAACATTCTAAATTAGATGGAACTGTGTTTTGGCAGTTTCTCAAATCTTCATCAGTCCTATCTTCATTAATGCTGTAAATTTTCTGTCTCCATTGTGTAATGAAACATTGTTGGTAATTATTTACAGCTTGATTGTTTTTAACCATCTTGTTTCTGAAAGTTCTGTGGCTGACATTACTTAATGATGGGTCATCGAATTCTGTAGTGAGCATTAAGTGGTACAAATTTGCTGTTGCACAGTCCTTCAAATACATTCAGTTTAAATGACAGTAGTAAACATTATATTTACTCTTTCAGATATCAAGGTTTTTCTGCGAGGAAAGGCCCATGCTGAATGGAAAATCACCCGAGCAGGGGAGAGAAGAACAGTCAAACAAGACGAGCAATATATTGATGAAAGGATATTACTCTGGGGGAAAGGTAACTATAAACATTTTAGTGGGCTCAGGCCCACACCACAGATAAAGGTTTCATTCACAACACTGTGAGAATATGTGTAGAATTATATAAACTCATTTGAAAAGAGTTATTTTATTCTATCATGCCTAACCAGTTTTAACATGTCTAGAGATTTTTGAGTTATTAATTGTCTCAGTGGGTATGATTACATTTCTATGAGATGCACTAATTTGTATCTGCAGTGAGTACAAGTAATACTCTATTAAAAAGCATACACAGTGTAAGCCTAGCTATCTGACCACTTCTACCAGAAGTGCTGTGTTAATGAGCATCCTTCCTAGACCAGTTTTATTTCATCTAATCATTAGAATGTTGGCTTTTATTTGACTGTTCCATGTTGGTTTTGTCTTTGTTCTCACACACACACACCACATTCCCCCCCACCCACACCCCATTCATAACCCTGCACTCCCAAAGGAGCATAGGCCTTCAGCAAACACATGCCAAGTCCTCCTGTCACGTGCCATCATCTCAAGTTCTTTCCACGTTCTCCTCATCATTTTCACCTCTGTTTCCAGCTCTCTTCTCCATGTGCTTCTTGGTCTACCTCTGCCTCTCTTGCCCTGGGGGTTCCAGAACAAGGACTGCCTTGCAATGCTATCAACAGGTCTCCTCAGTGTGTGTCCAATCCATCGCCATTGTCTTCTTCTCATCTCTTGTTCCACTGGCACTTGTCTAGTTCTTGTCCTCAGTTCCACGTTGGTAACCTTGTCATACCATTTTAATCCCTCTATTCTATGCAAGCACCCATTTATGAAAGTCTGTAGCTTTTTTGGTTGTTGTCTTTGTTGTTCTCCATGTCTCAGAGCCATATACACTGACTTCACATTTGAGTTGAAGATTCTTATTTTCGTGTTGGATCCGATTTCTCTTGATCTCCATATATTTCCCAATGCAATGAAAGCTCCTCTTGCCTTTTGTATTCTTATTTTGATATTGCTGTCTGTCCCTCCAACTTTGTCTATATTACTGCCAAGATATGTGTATGATTCTACATCTTGTATTGGTGTTTCTTCAAGTTCAACCCTGTTATCATTACCTGCATTTATTCTCATTATTTTTGTCTTTTCCCTGTGTATTTTCAGACCCAATTGCTGTGACCTTTCATCGAGTGTTTTCAGTTTGTCCTGTATCTGAATACGGTTATGGGACAGAAGAGCCAAGTCATCAGCAAAATCCAGATCATCCAACTGCTTAGTCAGAGTCCACTGGATTCCATTTCTGTTGTGTGTTGTCGATGATCTCATAACCCAATCTATTGGAGAAATGGAGACAAGAGGCATCCCTGTCGCACTCCTGTTCTTATCCCAAATGGTTCTGTAAGCTGTCTTTCATGAAGAACTCTGCATGTCATGTCTTCATATGTTTTCTTTATTAAATTTGTAATCTTCAGGAGAACTCCATAATGCCTCATCAATTTCCAAAGTGATTCTCTGTCTACACTGTCAAATGCCTTTTCGTAGTCCACAAATCTGATGTATAGTGGTGAATTCCATTCCAGACTTTGTTCAACTATTATTCTCAAAGTGGCTATCTGGTCTGTACATGATCTGTTTTGTCGAAAACCTGCTTGTTCATCTCTCAGTTTCTTGTCTATGGGCTCTTTTAATCTCTCAAGGATAATCCTGTTTAATACTTTTCCTGGCACTGATAGTAACATTATTCCTCTATAATTTGTGCACTCTCGTAAATTTCCCTTCGTAGGCAACTTAACCAGATATCCTTCCTTCCATTCTGCTGGTATCTCTTCCTTCTCCCAGACTTTACCAAGTAATTTATATAACATCTCTGTAGCTGTGTTGATATCTGCTTTGATGGCCTCTGCTGGAATGCCATCAGGTCCAGGTGCTTTTCTATGTCTTAGAAGCTTTATGGCTTTTTTTATTTCTTCCTTCGTTGGTCTTTCACCGTTAATTTGTAGCTCTTCTTCTGCTGGCTGGATGTCTGGGGGGTTTTGTGGAGCTGGTCTATTGAGCAGGTCCTCAAAATATTCTGTCCACCTCTTCATTTGCTCTTGTATATTGCTGAGCAGTTTTCCATTCTTGTCTTTTATGAGGCAACTTGTTTGCTTGTATTTCCCTGTTAGCTTCTTTGTGCTATTATACAGTTCTCTCATATTTCCTTTGGCTGCAGCATCTTCTGCCTCTCTTGCCAACTCCTCAATATACTTCCTCTTGTCTCTTTTTATACTTCTTTTTACTTCTTTGTTTGCTTCTGTGTACATTTCTTGAGCCTTGGCTTTGGAACTTCTGGTTTTGCTTGTGTTTTAATCTGCTTTCTTGTTTTTTCTGTCTTTTATCTTATTGTTGGTTTCTGTTGTTATCCATGCTTTTTGTTGTCGTTCCCTTTTCCCCAGTATTTCTTCACATGTCTCATTCCATACAGTTTTGACCTGCTGCCAATAGTCTTCTGTATTCTCTACATCTTCCAGCTGTTGGAGCACTTGGAATTTGTTGGATACTGTGACCGCAAATTTGTCTCTTGTTTCTTTATTTCTTAGATGTCCTACATTAAATTGTTGTCTATAATTTTGCATTGTTGCATATCTCTTGTGTTTCATTTTTACTTTGGCTATCAGAAGGTGGTGATCTGGTGCCACATCTGCTCCTCTATATACCTTTACATCCTACAATGATGATCTAAACTTCTTGTTTATGCATATATGATCAATCTGATTTTCTGTTCTATGGTCTGGTGATATCCATGTTGCCTTGTGTATTCTCTTATGTGGAAACATGCTTCCTTCTATAGCCAGTTGATTTGAAGCACAGAAGTTTGAGAATAGTTCCCCATTTTCATTCATTATTCCTAGCCCATGTTTTCCCATGACTTCTTCAAATCCGGTGTTGACTGTACCTATCTTTGCATTTATGTCACCCATCAAAATTGTGATGTCTCTTCTTTTTACTTTATCCATAATTTCCTGTAGTCTAGTATAAAATGCTTCTTTCACAGACTCTTCTTTGTCATTAGTTGGTGCATAACATTGGATGACATTTACATGTATTTTCTTTTTAGCTGTTTTAAAAGTAGCTGTTATTATTCTGGGTCCAACAACTTCCCATTCAGTGAGTGCTTTCTGTGCTTCTTTAGATAACATAAGAGCTACCCCTTCACTGTGGTGTGAACTTTCATCTTCATGTCCTGAGGAAAGCACCAATTCACCTGTGATGAGTTTCTTCCCCACACCCCACCTCCGCCTAATGTTTTTTTCTTCCTTTTTCTAAATGAAACTACCTGCAATGTAAAGATAATTGGAATCGCATTAAAACATATATAGATATATATACATACACACATATATTCAATTATACTTGTATACATTAATAACATTTGATTTAAAAATGCATTGTTGGTTTACAAAAGTATGTGTCAAGAAAACAGATTTTCTACAACAGGAGAAAATACTTCATGCAGTAAACCCAAGGCACTGAACATCAAGTAGGCAGCTTGAAAATATTTTGTCAGATCAATTAAAAAAAAATAAACTGAGTTCATTCAGCAAGCAGAGGAGAAAAACCATTTGAGGCACCAGATAGTGGTTTCTTAAGAATTCCATGACAGCTAACATAGTGAATGAAAATTTCTTGAGAAAAATGCTACTCAACACAGAAATTTATACAGCACATGGAGTAGATTTGACAAGAAGAGGAGACTCACAATGGTTAAAAAACAGAAAGTGTAAAAAGTAAGATGCACAGTTTTACATATCTTCTTCTTCTTCCTCGTTCGCCTTCAGACTTCCACATTTATGACTCTAATAAAGGCAGTAGTCAACCCAAGGCTCCCAACATCTCCAAACAGTTTTTCGTTGACAGAAGTGGGTTTTTGCCATATGCTACTCCGTTCATTACTGTAGGTTGGGCAGTATTGCAGCAGGTGTTCGACTGTCATTGGGCTGGTACCGCAGGTGCAGAGATCTGTTGCACCAATTTTGTATTTGTGGTACAGATGGTATCTCAATCTATTGTGACCAGAAAAATGATGACCTGTTCTTTTCTGGATAGTTGATGATATGCATCATTTTTCAAATGTCCCGGGTGCTCTCTTTCCCATTTGGACTTGAATGTAGCCTTTATAGTGGTCTTTGCCATTGCGTAAGTTGTCTCTATATCATTTTGTTGTAAGGCACCTCCTTCCTTAGCAAGTCTATCTGCCTCCTCATTTCCTGGTATGTTGCAATGGGCTGGTATCCACTGGATAGTGCACTTCTTGAAGCATTCGGCCAGTCTTTCAAGGGAGATTATCAGATCTTTCAATCCTTTAGTTTGGTGGCTCTTCAGCGCTGATATTATTGAGAGGGCATCTGAAAAGATTACTATCTGTTTTTCTGCCTGTGCTTTGCATTCAATAAGAGTTTCAGCTGCCTGTTTCAGGTCTTCTGCTTCAGCACAGAAGTTATTGCAGTATTTTCCAGTGGCAGTTGCCATAGAGTGAATTCTATTCTTTAATTTTATGAGGATGCCGGCACCCCCATTTTCAACTGCATTTGTTGCCGAACCATCAGTATATGCATGTGTCCAAAGCTTTGCTGGAAATGTTTGGTCAATATACTTGGTTGCTATAAACTTTCTTTGTGTTTCTGTCTGTGTTCCCTTACCTTCAATGCCTGGAATATCAGATTTTAACTTAGGAAAGCATCTTATTTTCCACAGTGGGATAGTTGAGCTTGTTGGGATTTTCTTTGCAACTGAGCTTGCTAGTATGGTATTATTGTTAATTTTTTCTTTTGCTTGGGCGACAAAGTTAGTTCGCTTGAGCCTGCCTCTTCCTAGCCTATTCATTCTTTGGTACATGGAGTGTCCTTCGAGCCTCTTAAATTTTTCAGCTTGTTTTAAGACTCTGCTGTCACGTCTATCCTCCATTGACTGTAGCCCTGTGATGTTTTCCATATGGTTGATTTGTGTAGACTTTAGGGCCCCTGTTATAATACGTGCTGCTTGGTTTTGGAGTCTGTTTAATAATAATAATAATAATAGCCCCTTCAGTCATAACTGACTATGGGAATGCGCCCCTGAGGTGACAGCCCTCAGCTGCTTATTTTCCTGGTGCTCCTTTCGACGTTTTCTCCTCACCTCTGCTTCTTGTGTGAGCCTCTCTTCGCCCAATCTGAGGTGGCGCCGTAAATAGCATCGCCACTTAGTGCGATCGGCAGCTTCATCCTCCCATGTTGCTGGATCCATGTCCAGTGCCCTCATATCTCTCTTGCACACATCTTTGAACCTCAGCTGTGGTCGCCCAACTGTTCTCTTGCCATCTGCTAATTGTCCGTAGAAGATATCTTTTGGGATGCGACCATCTTCCATGCGGCGAACATGGCCAAGCCAGCGAAGTCTGCGCTGTCTAAGAAGCGTATACATACTTTGAAGGCCAGCACGTGACAACACCTCGACATTTGTCACTTTATCTTTCCACGAGATGCCGAGGATGCGGTGTAGACACCGCAAATGGAAGGTATTGAGCCTTCTTTCTTGCTTAGCATAGGTCGTCCAGGTCTCGCTGCCATATAGGAGTGTGCTGGTGACGCAGGCATTATATACCGCAGCTTTGGTCTTCATTGTGAGTTTAGAGTTTCCCCAAACACGCGATGTGAGGCGGGCAAAGGTAGCTGCAGCTTTGCCAATGCGGCTGTCGATTTCTGTATCCAGTGAGAGTTTGTCATTGATGGTAGACCCTAGGTATGTGAAGTGGTGCACCACTGCCAATTCATAGTTATCGATAGTGATAACTGGTGCAGCACCCACATCCTGACTCAGCACATTCGTTTTCTTTAGACTTATTGTGAGGCCAAAGTCCTTGCATGCTTTAGTGAAGCGATTCATCAAGCTCTGAAGCTCCTGTTGGCTTTGGGTGACGACTGCAGCATCATCAGCGAACAACAAGTCTCTTATAGTGACCCTTCTGATTTTTGTTTTTGCCTTCAGCCTTGAAAGATTAAACAGACGGCCATCTGACCTAGTGTGAAGGCATATTCCTTCAGTTGCATCTCTGAATGCATGTTTCAAGAGTAAGGCAAAGAAGATTCCGAAGAGGGTCGGAGCCAGAACACAGCCTTGTTTAACGCCACTTCGTATATCAAAGGGCTGTGACGTGCTTCCAGCATATTGGACTGTTCCCTTCATGCCGTCATGGAATGACTTTATCATTTCCAGCATTTTAGAAGGGCAGCCTATTTTCAGGAGGATTTTAAAGAGTCCATCCCTACTAACCAGGTCGAATGCTTTTGTGAGGTCTATAAAGGCAATATATAATGGTCTTTTCTGCTCTCTTGATTTTTCCTGAAGCTGGCGGAGAGAGAAGATCATGTCTGTTGTTGATCTGCCAGCTCGGAATCCACACTGTGACTCTGGATATATGCGCTCAGCTAACTTGTGTAGTCGCATTAAGATGACTTTGGCAAAAACCTTACCAACAATACTAAGAAGAGAGATGCCTCTGTAGTTATTGCAATCACTTCTGTCTCCTTTATTTTTATACAGTGTTACAATCTTGGCATCTCGCATGTCTTGAGGAATAGTTGTCTCTTCCCAGCACTGGCACAGCATCCTATGCAGGGGATATAATAGCGTGCTCTTACAGCATTTGATTAAATCCGGAGGAATCCCATCACTGCCTGGTGTTTTGCCAGAGGCCAAGCTATCAATGGCCTTGCTGAGTTCCTCTAATGTTGGTTCGGCATCCAGCTCCTCCATAGTTGGCAGACTGTTGACACCATCAAGGGCTGCAGGCGTAACGGTATTGTCTCTAGCGTAAAGCTCAGAGTAGTGCTCGACCCACCTCTCCATCTGCTTACCCTTATCGGTTAGCTTCTCTCCGCTGATGGTTTTTAGCGGTGCCGTCTTACTTTTATGGGGGCCAAGTGCTTTCTTTATACCGTCATACATTTGTCTAATGTTGCCTGTTTGCGCTGCGATCTGGATGCTCTCACTGAGCTGGAGCCAGTAGTCATTTGCACAGCGTCGAGCAGTTTGTTGAACTTTGCTTCTCGTAGCCCTCAGGATCTGTAGGGTTCTGGCACTCGGTGAACGTTTGTATTCATTCATAGCACTGCGCTTAGCTTCAATGACAGGTGCCATCACATCTGATGAAGCATCAAACCAGTCATTTGACTTTGCTGTTTTCTTACCAAAGGTGGCAAGTGCAGTACTTTGAATGGTGTTCCGTAGATGCTCCCAGTTCTCTGTAATAGTATCACCATGCTGAGGGCTACTGAGCACTTTCTCGAAGGTCGCAGTGAATTGAGCGATCATGAAAGGGTCTGACATCTTGCTGGTATCAATGCGTGGTTTCCCTTCATGTCTGACACGATAGAGTTTTCTTGGTTGTGCTCTGATTTTGCAGCAAACCAAGGAGTGATCTGTATCACAGTCTGCACTATGGTACGAGCGCGTGGAGAGCACAGACATGAGGAGTGGCCTTCTGACGAGAATCAGGTCAAGTTGGTGCCAGTGCTTGGATCGTGGGTGTCTCCATGACACCTTATGCTGGGGTTTTGTCTGAAAGTAGGTGTTGGTCACGCAGAGGTCATGGTGGACGCACAACTCTAAGAGCCGTTGTCCATTTTCATTCATCTTGCCAATACCAAACCTGCCCAGACATGAAGGCCATGAAACATTATCGGCACCCACTCTAGCATTAAAGTCACCAAGGAGAACAAGCTGTTCTTGCCTAGGTATGCTTTTGATAATTGCTGTTAGATTCTCGTAGAACTCATCTTTAGCTTCTGAGGCAGAGTACAGAGTAGGAGCATACACACTGACAAGGGTGATGGGACCTGTGCTAGTTTGCAGGCGGAGCGTTAACAGGCCTTCTGATCCATTCTCGCCTGGTTCAACCATTTTAGTTAGCGATTTTTTGACCGCAAAACCTACTCCGTGTTCTCTAGCTTTATTAAGATCTTTCCCTTGCCAATAAAATGTGTAGTCCTTCTCGCTCACCGTTCCAGAGCCCGCCAGGCGCGTTTCCTGAAGTGCAGCTATATCCACCTGAAGTCGTTTAAGCTCATCATTAATTATGGCTGTCTTCCTTACATCGTTTACATCCTGTAGGTTTTCGGATAGTCCAGTCAACATAGTCCGGACGTTCCAGCATCCCAATCTGAGAGTTTGCTTATTTCTATTTTTTCGATAATTGCTTGGTGCAAAATTTTCTGTCCACAGTTCGGGTTTGACCCTAATCCCCATGCACCCAATGGGGAAAGCAGACAGTGGCGGGACAACACCTTATTGACTGGGGGCTGCCCAGCTTGAAGCGGGCGGTAGCTGTCCAGTGAGATCCTAGAACCTCTCCCACTGTCGGAAGTAGCCCCTGGCGCCATGCCCTACGCCAATTGGGCAAAATGCTTATAACCGGTAACTGCTACTTCCCGTGTTTTGCCGACACCTATAGGGTGAAGCTGGAGTGTCCTCTCCAGGGCGCGAGCTTGGGCACAGTTATATGGAGATCAAGCTGTTGCCCATGCAGCATGTTCCCCCTCTCCACACAGCCGGTAGATCCAAAGGAACGGCAGTAGCCGATACAGTTTGGTACCAGCCATGTCGCAGGAGTTGCCAGAATAATGTCGAATCGACATTAGACTGCCTTAGGGACTCCGACTCCGGATTTATCCTCAGGGTTTACTCCCGAAGCCAATTCCATAAATGGATATTCCCGCAAGGCAGCGGTGGTTTGAATTCAGAGTTCCTTCTCTTAGATAAGCTACCAACCAAGGATCACGAGCCCTATCTGCCCGAAAGAGTCTGTTTACTCTGTCAAAATTTGATTTTGCTGCCGTCGACCAAGCTGTGATGCCATATTCCATAGCAGGTCTGACTCTGCCTGTGTACAGCTTTTTGAGGATATTCTCATCAGCACCCCATGTGGTACATGCTAACTTTTTCATGATGGCCATGCGAAGTTTTGCCCTTAGCTGTATTTTGTTAATCTGTGATTTCCATGTCATTCGGCGGTCTAGTGTGATTCCTAAGTATGTTGGTGTTTCATCTTCTCGTATTGCCTGCCCATTTAGTTGCAGCTTTGCTTGCTGTGGTTTATTTGACAAGGTAAAAATAGTGTGTGTAGTTTTTTGTTCATTTATTTTGAGCAACCACTTTTTGGACCAACTTTCAAGGGCTAGCAGTGAATCCTGCATGCGCACTCTTGCTGTGGTGATGTATTGTTCTGAAGTCCACATGGCCAGGTCATCAGCGTAGAGGGAGTTGTGGACATTCTTGTGGATGTTTTCTGTTATATCATTTATATATATGAGGAAGAGTGTTGGGGAAAGGACCCCACCCTGTGGAACTCCATGTTCCATTGTAGTCTTTTTGCTTAACTGTCCGTGCACCTGCACTCTAGCTGTTCTGTTTGTTAGATAGTTGCTGATCCAGTTATACATTCTTCCACAGACTCCATATTTAAGCATTTTAACTCTTAGCCCATCTTTCCAAACTTTATCAAATGCTTTCTCCATATCTACCCAGACTGCTAAAGTGTGCTTTCTTTCTTGGAAAGCATCTTCGATTTCCTGTGCAATGTAGGTGACTTGGTCCTCTGTAGACCTATGCTGCCTGAAGCCTGCCTGTTGGTGCAGTAAAATTTGTTTTTCTTCGAGGTGCCAGCTTAATCTGGTATTGATCATTCTCTCCATAAGCTTTCCCGTGCAGCTTAGAAGGCTGATGGGTCTGTAGCTGTTGGGGTCCATTCGGTCTTTGTCCTTTTTGGGGATTGGAACTAGTACTGCATATAACCATCTTGTATAATATTATTTCATTTCTGTCAGAAAATTTCAACATTCAAATAAGCAGGCGATTGAAAAGTGGCATTAAATTTATTTCATTTGTGACTGGGGCCAAATACTATCACTTGACATGCTGGCTTTTTAAATATCAGAATTTATATTATTTTTTCTACTACTGTTACAGATGACAATGATTCCCACCAAGGTATCCCAATTCTGACAAGGGGCCGGCATTGCTATCCATTTAACTTTCAACTACCTGACACTGCTCTGCCTTGCTCATTTGAGAGCAAAATTGGAACAATCAGATATTATGTACGGGTTCATCTCAACATTCCGTATGCATCATGCCCTCAATGTATTCGCTATTTTACCATTATTGGGCCTAATATTGATTGTATGGATGAGAGGTTTCTGGTAAGTTGTGTCCATTTTATTTATTTGTTTATTGTTTAGTTTATATTTTCATCACAGAGGAAAAATGCAGTGAAAAAAAGGAGCAATGTTAAATACCAGAACAGTGTATGTTTTCATAATTGAATGTCCTGTATATGTACAGTATTTAAAATCAGTGGTCTAGAGTATGCAACAAATGTCAGTAAACCTTAAGACTACTGATGTAGTCACTTTTGGACATACTGTTAATAACACAAAGTTCTATTAGAGGAACATGAGGGGAACTGTTGTATGATGTAGAATACGGTAGATGGATATGAAAAGAAACCAAAAATAGGTGATATATCTTACTGGGACAAAAGGTAAGGAAAATAGCCAACAGTGCGGCCATAAGGAAAGGAAAGAAAGTGAGTGCTAAGATGGACACATGAGAAAATAAATTCAAATGAGTACTACCCATAAAATTGACTGCAACCTACCATGTCCAGTGATAAGAAAGTGGGCCCAAAGAACATGAAAATAAAATGGCTGCCATTTCCAGGTGTCAAAAATAAAGAGATGTTAAGGCACAATCGTAGTAGTGTAATTAGCAGTCATTATTGCAGAAGTAAACTAAGATGACAGCGCATGGGCAGCGAAGTTGAGCATACACAAAACATCAGAGCAAAGGGTCATTTGCTTACTGCACCGATGTATAGCGAGTAATGATTGCTGATGAAAAATACATTCAGTGTGAAAAACCTAGTTCAGACAGTTATTGATTGGTGGCTAATTAAGTTAGACACGCTGTTAGAGTTAGGTTTAGATTTAGGAATGCTAAACCTAACATAAACTCTAGCATAAACATAAATGTTAACTGTAAAGATGCGACCAATTTAATTGGCTGCCGGGTTGATAGAAGTTCGAGCAAAATGGAAGACACATCCCAGGTATTCACTTTCAACTAGTAGCCCAAAGTCGGCAAAAAAAACTTTAAATTGTCCAGAATATTTCAGTTTTTGGGTGTTCAGATTCAAGGATACGGATCTGTATCACTCTTTATTAAAAAAGCATACACAATGTAAGCCTAGCTATCTGACCACTTCTGCCAGAAGTGCTGTGTTAATGAGCATCCTTTCTAGACCAGCATTAGTTCATCTTTTCATAAGAATGTTGGCTTTTATTTGACTTTTCCATGTTGGATTTTATCTCCCATGTGCTCCAGTTTTCTGCATTATATATCATAAGAGTTGTTACTTTCACAACTTTTTATCCACTTAAAAAACACTTCAGTAATGTTTTTAATTAGTTTTCACTGTGACAGTGATGTTATCCAGGTAGTTTTTGCAGACACTGCATTGTGACCTACTCAATTAATCTTTCAGAGATGATTGTGGCTGCATTGATTACCAAGGTCAATCTTTGTTGTACTGAAAGAGTTCATATTATATGTTGATGATTGTAAGTTGCTTAATTTCATCACCAAACTCAGTCTGCTAGGAGGAATCTGAGAGAAGAGTGAAATCTTTGTTGAAGCTTCTGGAAAAGTTCTGCAAGCCCATTTGTGTGGAGTACCAAAGTGATATGACCAACTTTGCCTAATGCGTTTCTGGCTTGCAGCAATTGACAGCACTTGTTTAAAATTAAAATCTAGGGCATGGCTTCAGAATTATTGATGTTGCTTTAAAATGTTGCTGATTGATTTGCAAAACCCAGAGGTTTTGACCTCAGATTTTTCTTATAATTTTGCTTTGTCTTGATGATTTCTGGTGATTCGAAGTCACTTCCAAAGAAGATTTGATTGGCCACATTTATTGTTCCTTATAGTAGAGTAGTTTGAGCAGTCTTCTGCATTGAAAGATTGTCTTAAGATGATGCTGCCTTACAGACAGCTTTATGAGGAATTGATGAAGCAGCTTGTCCCTCATTTTACCGTCAACCAGAGGATGTCAACCACGTTCCTGGGGACAGATGAAAAAGCCATCAGTTGCCAAGCCTCTCAGTTCTGCAGTTCATTTGGCATAGGATTGGTCATGCTTCTTCCTTGGTTTCCAGAACTTGTGTTGGGCTATGACTTGAGTTGATTGAAGTACATTGACAGCTTTGAGGTCATATCTGAGTATGAAAATGATATGCCAATCCTGATTAGGAAGTAGTTGCATTTTGATCAGTTCATATTTTGTGGGTATTGAAGTGATGTAATATGCACATGAAGCGAAGTTTCCATGGATCTTTCTTGGAACAAATTCTGGAAGCAACAGAACATTGGTTTGAGGAACTGACATAGGTGCCCTGATGAATGTGCATGTATGTGATTAACTTTTGAACACCAATTCCAGCCATTGATGATGCTATTCAATTTGCTGCTTTTGATGTTGTTGTTTAGTTTCCTCCTGTTGCTGTTTTTTTTTTTTTTGCTTAACTAGCAACCTGAGGATCAAAGCCAGTTCAGATATTTCACTCACATGAATGGCAATTTAAAATTCTGTGACTGGAATACAGGAAGGTTGTTGATCAGTAGTGCACTCTGATTTGTCACAATCTTTTTTGCCAAAAATTACTGTCGTGTGTGCTTGGTGAGAGCTCGATTTGACATAGCCATGTGGATAACATGTGCACAAATATACCTGAGCATTAGTAGCTGTTACTTTAGGCCAGTCTTTAGTCAGACATGAGTGAAATAATATGTTTCCATACTTTGAACTACTGTAATTTTTACTTTAAATATATCCATATGAATATACTATCTTACATGGAATGCTAGTTCACTGTTCATGAGGGACTTCACTTCATCTTAATCTCAAACCCATTTCTCTATTATTATGGAATAAATTTTTTTATAATTGGTGAGTAGCTGTAAAAACAAAAAAGATACTGCCATTGGGGAATGAAGTGTTAAAGACAGCCTGGATAGGATACCTAAGTAAGTTATGTTTACTTATTACAACAATCATCATAATACTACAGAAGCATCTACTGATAGATCACATGGAATGGTTTGGTAGATCTCTAGGTGATGGGGGGAAGGGAGAATATTTTTAAGCTAGGGAAATTTCAGATTAGCCCTCTCCTGCCATCATTTTAAAATGCTGTTTCTCCAGGATTAAAGTTACTTTTCTGCGTTCCCATTGAAAACTCACAAGCAAGCATACTAAAATTCACTTTATTCATGAACTGCATAAGATAGGAACACAATTTTTTCTTTGAAGTGAAGTTAAAATTTTGTAAAATATTATTTAGTGTTTGACTGCTCTGTCAGTGGAATTGCAGGAAGCAGAAGTTTCTATTTCTGAGATAAAACCTATACATAGGCTGCACAATTTTAAATCCTTAGAAACCTGAAAAAGACATGATTTTATCAAGGTAGATCTTTAGAGAGATCAATGTTTGTAAAGTAGATTCTAGCAACTCCTGGGTCACCTACCACTGCTGTACATACATAAAACGCAACAACTGCTGACTAGCCATACACATACAAACTTCTTAAATTAATTATGATTAATTATAATTTTTCTTTCAGACCCCAGTATCTTCTGTGGCCCAAAGAAACTCATGCAGTCTTTGCTGTGGGAAGGGTCCACTGATTCTGCGGGCAACTCTGGAAAGAACTTCCTTTGTGTGCGGAGAGCACATTAAATTGAAAGCTGAAGTACAGAATGGAAGCGACTCAGAAGTGTGGGTGTTGTGTAAACTTATACAGGTACATAAAAGTATTAAATATTTTGCTATGTGCTTTTTTTAGAAGCACCAGAAATATTTGAATGTCTACTAATGCTAAGTAGGGGTCTGGAGTGGAGGGTTATGAATGAATGAATGCTAAGTAGGGGTCTGGAGTGGAGGGTTATGAATGAATGAATGCTAAGTAGGGGTCTGGAGTGGAGGGTTATGAATGAATGTCAAAGTTTGTCTCTTAGCTTAGTAAAGCAAAATGTCAGGTTGTAATGATAGTTTTCTGGTTCTCTCCCCTTGATCTATATTTGTTATTTAATAATGGTGGAACAGAAGATCTGTTGGTGAAGGTCCGTTATTTTAACGTACTATTCTTGGTGGCCTGTTACAGTTTTAACTATAGAACAGGATAGATTTTTCCTGAGAAATACTGCAGAGTTGCTTATTCGTGTTTATTTTTAAGAAAATATGGCTCTTTTAGTCATGTTGTTGACATCATGCTCTGTTGCTGTTTCTTTTTTCTTTTCTTTTTTTTTTTTAATGTTACTTTCCATATAGTTGAAACTGTTCATTTTTTTCACATCTAACTATTGATCTTTAAAAAATATTTTGGACTATTATTTTTTCTCATTTAACACTTTTAAAATAATTTTTTTGCATAATGTCCAACCGCAGTTATGGACTCGTTATACAGTGACAATGGGAAACATTCAGATAAACACATATATTGAAGGTCTTGTCCACGGCTGTTTGCCAGCGACGCTTTAGTTTTTTTCCTTGACCGCGCTATTAATAGCTATCGTGACACAGGTAACGTGGTCAACTTCCTAACGGGAAAAAAATGTGGCGGTGTTTACTTTTGATAGGGCTTAATTAATGCTTTTAGGCTACTTTATTATTATACATACCGGCTTTAATTTTGCGTAAAGCTAGACTAGAAATGTTAGAGTAAATTTTAGGACAAGAACAAACATTTTATCACAATTAGAACAGAAGATATAATAGTCTGAAATAGTGTAAAATTTACGTTTTTTTAATATTTTGTTTCTAATGCAATTTACACTAAAACGATCACAATCAACATGCATAACAAATTACAGAAATCAAAAGTAGAAAACCTGCAGAAAATGGATATCATAGTTTTGTTTTGGTTTCATGCGTCAAACATTAATTATTGAAACATTAAATTGCAAGTCCACATTTATTACCTTAAAATAACCCACCCAATTGTCCCCAAAACATGAGAGCTAACAATTATCTCAATCATACATCACGATGGTCATGTAAAAATGAGTATGGTCATGAGTAAAACGAAATGTTCAATTTAATAAATAAAACATACACCTATTAAATGATTTCCACACTCTGTTAATTCTGTCACTCACGCAACAACTGCCATAATTTGCTCTAGCCCCAAAATTTCGCTCAATTATCATTCACACTTCCTTTTTTTTATAGGAGGAATCTGTACATTCACAGATGGAGAAATTTGTAACAGATGAGTTTCCATTATAAATTTTAATTGTGAAGTTATATTTTTAATACCGCTGGCACGTCTTTCAATTTTGGAAATAGTGGAAAGTACAAATTCTCTTCCTTGCTCTCCATGCATGCCCATTCCAAAGCCATGAGTTCTGATCCAGTCTGCGCAATGTTTTTCTAATATGTGCTGGTTAGGAATTGTCTTACTGGGGAATAGCTTTCTGAACAAAGACCTATATGTCTCTATTGATGCTGTTATTGATTCTTTACTAATTGGTTTACTGTGAGATATTTTGTTGTGTACTTTCTCAAATGCTTCGTTCAGTGAGTTGAATTGTTCTTGGGCAATAAAAGCTATGTCAGTTATATCTTGTTTGTCTGTAATTTTCAGTGTTTGTGTAATGATTGCTCTTGTAAGATCTTTATAAACTTTTTGTGTGAGATATCTGTGGCAGTGATTCCCTATGAATGCTCTGCTATGATAAGCCTGTGGTATGATTTTGTGTTTGGCTAGTATCTTGTCCAAGTGTGAGCAAACTGGACCAGACCTAGCACACAGATCTTGAAACTGAAGTTTGGCCAGCGCATCTTGTGCATTTTCAAGTTTAACTTTAAAACTATCTGTCTCCTCCTTATCCTCACAAAGTTCAATACCTGCCTGAAAAAATTCAATTTTAGCTTCTAATTCTTTTGCCTGTTTCCAATTCCTACCAAATCTCTTCAAGTTCTTAATAGTACTAATGTTTGCATGTATCTCTTGCGGATTCTCAAATATCTTTGCGTCTATTGTATCGGCTACCTGTTCTAGAAGTCTGTGGTGTTTCAAAACAATGCCTAATAAAATATGAAGGTAAGGAGGAGCAACATTTTCAATTTCAATCTCTAACATTGGTTTGTGTAAACAATTATGGTAACATGCCACTTGCCTTTTATTCCCTTTCCCATATTTCATATATCTATTGTAATCTCTTATCAACATGGCCAAACTTCTTGGTTTGCAAGTTGTATGCTCTCTGGATGTCTTTATTTCCTTGTTTTGCTGGAGACACCACAGACATGGGTATGTTCCTTGAGCTCCAGACAAACCAAACATTTTCATCAAAAAGTCATAATCCCCGAATAATAAAACAACTTTTTTACCATCCCACTCTAAATCTTTTAGTGACTCTATTTGAGCTTTCATGCCATTCATAAATATTTCTAAATTATCATATGTATCTCTGACTCTAGCCATTGATAAAAGGATGGTATTAGATTTAGAATTTGGTTTCTCTAAATTTACTACCTGCATTGTAACTTTGAACTGTGAACGAAAGAAGATATACAAACAGTTACTTAGAATTCTTTGGCAGCCATCGTGTGCACAGGATTGTCTACCAAAGAACACTAATGGAACAGTCCTTACCTCACACACAATTAAAAAAAGACATTCATATTATAAATACAAGATTAACAAGACTTGAAAGATAGATCAAAGTATGTGGAAGTAATCTATCTATAGCTTTACATGTTTTCTGACGCTTATATACGCAGCTAAATATCATTATAAATGAATGAAAATGCAAAAACAGATGGTGCTTTACAAAAAGTTATTTTTTTACAACCTTATTTAAGATTTGCGAGTATCAGGAATGCGTTTACAGTGATTTAAATGTTATAAAATCTGGTGACAATATGCTTGTTCTTGTAATGTCAAACTCACAAAACTGACTACCACACATTCTCAGGATATGAAACCAAAAAAAAAAAGTATGTGGAAATAATCTTTAGCTTCCCTTCGAGAAGTCTTTATAATTATAAACTCAAACAAATAGGCCGATTTTTAGATATTAAATTAATAAAAGGATTACTTATTTTATGAATTTCCTCAAATGATGACGCTGTTTTCAAAAGTCTGTAACTCCGTCAAAAATAATTTCAAACAAATAAAAATGCAATCAAAAATAGAACACAGAACAAAGTTATAGTACACAAAAGAATTTTACCGCTGTGTTTATCCAGAACGAGTGTGTAATGATTTATATTTTACTGATTTTACACACACATCAGCTGATTTTCCCCGCCAAAAACTTCAATAGTCTTTTACGGTGCACATGAAAATTTTATACCCGCTGTCAGAATTCCGGTCACCGAAACTAAAAGAGCGCTCTGGTATAGGGCACAAACAGCCGTGTGTCATGCTTGATTGTTAGATCACAAATATACATTTCTGTTGTAGTCTGGCAAATCAACTCATTCTAAATTAACTTTTGTTTTCTTCAGAATTTCTCTCATAGCCTTTACTATGAAGTTGGTGTGACCATTTCAAATCTTAAGGACCTCACATATAACAGATGAAATAAACACTGAATCTACATTTCCTGCAAACTGAGCCACATGTTCTTTACAAAGGAATTACTTACTTGTAAAAACATATACTTGTTGAACATTAAAATTAAGGAATGGCAGTATAAATGAAAGAAACATGAACAATTATAAGTCACAGAGAAAATGGTCACGATCTCTATGCTGTTGAAGCAGTTCAAAGTAGTAAAAGAGTTAATAATATCATTATCAAAATCTTTCATCCACTGTGAAATATAAGGTTGCAACTGTGTTTCCATTTTCTATTTTGACCCATGTTCTTCAGTTTCGCCCATGAGCTTCCTTGTCTAACATCCTTCTCCAGCTTTTGTTTGGTCGCCCTGTATGTGCCTTATACTGTGGGTTCATGTTGATGACAATAGTTATACTGGATGGTTTTTTCCTGAGAATGGGCCTCATAAAATCTCTACTATTACTGTTTAATCTCCATATGGATTAATTGTTGCCAGAATCTGCTCCACATGTCCATGTTTATGTTTACTTTGGCTATATAATCTTTAGTTTGTGAGTAACTCAATGCCTTCCTACAGCATCCATATAATTTGCTGCCCTCTCATCCGTCCAATTTTATTTCCCCTCCTCCATTATAATGGAAAACATCCATGGGAGTTGGCAGCATCCATTTTGGGAACTGCTGCGATAAACTCCATATTATGAAGATGATAGGATGAGATATTACCACTGTTAGCATATGTCATGCAAATGCAGCAACTTTAAACGTAGAGCTCAAATATTATTTTTTAAATACTTGAAATAGCTCAGGGCACTAACAAACAGTTAATTTTAATCATCATCATTTTAATAGCTTCTGCTTGCAAAATGAGCTGCAAGCCTTAATACATTAACTACCAAATTGAAAAACACACTGTGGCCGAATTAAATTTTTTCCCATTTTCATCCTGTAGGTGTTTGCACAAAGTAAGCTGTAGTTTTCGTAATTGTTTACAGATTTTTTATGAATTACATGTCATTTTAAAGATAAATGAATGTACTATTACAATAAACACCGGTTGTAACTCTAATAGAGGTTGTTGCTATTTCAAGGCCGAGGACTTGCAATATTTTCACAATTATAACTGCTTGCGCCCCATCTTTATCAAAATCACAATTTCAATCAATGTGCACACCGTTTTCACTCTTGTCCTCGTCGCTAGATCTATCAGTCTATTGTTGAAACACGTTTCTATCCTATTCAGCCATTAGATGAGATGTACACGCATTTTTTGTAGTCCTATCACTAGTTGCCATGGTAAACAGTTTTACACGATTTGGTAACTAACCCAAAACGCTGAAAAATATGAACATAATATCAATTTTCCAGTGTTCTACAACAACCATGCTTTGGGAATTTGTTTTCCGGTGGCAACTTAAAATCTCGAACCAGATCAGAAAGTGTTTCAGTACATTTTCATTCATTTTATTACTAAAATTAGATTGGCGCTGTGAGCGGCTTGCGGTCCAAATGTGATTATATTGTGAGCCGCTGACAGCGGCTTGCGTTAGTTAATGTGTTAAATAATGTAAAATAAATAAATAAAATAAAAATATGTGGTACATCCTAACTGTTTTTTTAATGACTGCAGTGCACTATAACTGGCTGCCAACCACGAAAATGGAATGTTTTTTAATGTGCCTGGTTTTTTTTCAAGGCCAGGCTGAATGAGTCCAGATGCCAAGTTGGTTTTTAGATTACTGCAAGCAATGATAATCATTCATTTTCATAAATAAAATGGAGGTGTGCATGTACTTTTACATTCTACAGTAGCACATTTAATTTTAGGAAAATTTAAAGGAAAGCAGCACATCAGCATCTACATTTTTGGCACATTACTAAATCAAAAATAGACTAAAGTATTTAAAATAAATTGGAAAGCAATGTTCTATTGTGAATTACCAGTAAAACTAAACTTCAAGCCAAATTTTCTCATAACTTTAGTTCCAGATATATTATTTCAGACAAGCATAACGTTTTATCATATTTTCTTTCACTTGTGTGAAGGTTTTTGAACTGAACCTTCTTAACATGATTTATTTCCGCATCTAAAATTATCTGTACAAATTTCATGTTTTGACAGAGAGTCATATACAAAGTTGCAGCCCTTTTATGTTAATGCTTTCACTCAACGTTTGTTTCAGTATGTGGAGTTCTTCATCAACAAAGGTGTTCTAGGCTTGTCTAAAGAAGTACGGCACACAGTATTAGAAGCTGAAAGTGACAAAGTGTCTGCACATGAAACGTCATATTTAGATGAGTTGACAGAGAGACTGGTAATACCCATCATGCCTCCCACCATGATTGATGTTTGTGGACTGGTGCAGATTTATTATACTTTAAAGGTACTTTTATATGTGTTTTAGAGATTATGATGTTTATTTGTTTTGTAACTGCCATCTGCAAAGAATACCAAAAAGATTTTTACAGAAGTATCAAATCAATGAGGGTGAGAGATGAAAGCTTCAATCCTAGTACAATCATTAATGATGGAAATAAAAGACCCATATTCAATAAAAAACAGAAGAAAGATTATGTGAAAAGAATACTTCCAAGAACTTCTCAACCTAATGTTCCAGGGACCATTTATTTTCCCATTCTGACCAGCGACAGCCTTTGTGCCTTTTAAAACCCAATGTACACCATTTCTACAAAACAAAGAGATTCCAAGATGGCAAATGCTGGCTGGAAATCTTGGTAGTGTAGATTATAGCAATAATACAGAAAAGATTTACCTTCTGGTGACTTGCCAGGCTGCCCACCTGATAATGAAATTACAAACGTTAGTTCTTCAGTAAATAGTGATAGCAGTTCTAGTGACAATAGAGTTCTTAAACCTATCATAAGAAGATGCAGAATTGTGACTGTTGGATAAAGAAAGTGGGCATGGCTACTTATCTAATAACAGTAAGCCCACTTCAGTACAATACAATTTCAGATTACTGGTAATGTATCTATTATTAGTGGCAGGACTGGAAGACTATTAATATCCTACCAACATAATAAACATTTACTAGTTTTTCTGGCCTTACAGTTACTTTGAGTCAAAATATATTTTGGTGTTGAAGCGAATGGTCTAATAATTTTACTGTTCAAGTGACATACTCCCTTGGCTGTAGAAGGACAATGGGGATGTATGATATCGACAACAGTGCAAAAATAGCTGTTACAGGAAAGAAAGTCATGAAAAGTGGAAAAGTACAAATAAAACCCACTAATATCATAGAATACAGAAGACATGATGGAGATAGATAGAGCTGATACTAGGGGAATTACTAAAATATTCTAAGGAAGGCTTTGAAATGCAACCTAATAAACTGTTTTGCTCAATCCATGCAGGATGTATTAAGTAATATCATGTACACAGTAATCTTGTAGAAGTAGGAACACAGTGGATCTCTATTGTACAAGAGGACCCAGGGATGGTAGAGGAAGAAGAAGCTCCAAACGCCAATCAGAGTAAGAGGGCTGCTCACAGAGTTCCCCTTGGAAGATTATCAGCAGAGCTGTGATCATATTTTGGAGGAGATTGTGCCACAGTTCACTACGATGATGCCCCAAAATGAAGGTGCACAATCTATGCAGCACAGGGTAAAAGTAGTGAGACTCACTACATCTGCAAAAGAGGTCACTCTGATCCGCAGGAGCACTTACAGAAGCTCCATACAGCCAAAATATCCTAAGAGGACTTAGACTGTCCACCAGATTTTACTAAAAGTCCAATAGAAGTAAAGCTGCATGTGTTTATGTTAATGCTTGCATAAAATGCTGGGAGGTACATCTCTGCTAGATGTGAAATCATACATATACCTTGGCAGCAGTATTGTCATGGTTGGTGGAATAGATAATGATATCAAAATAAGAATACTGAAGACAAAAGCTTTCATTACATTGGAGACAATGTGGAAATCAAAAGAAACCAAGTCCAACATAAGAATCATAACTTCAACTCGAATATCAAAACAGTACTATTTTATGGCTCTGAAACATGTAAAATAGCAACTTGAAAGATACAAATTTTCTTAAATGGGTGCAGACTCAGAACAGATGAATTGAAATGGTATGACAAGATCACTAATGTGGAACTCATGGAAGAAATCAGACAAGTACCAGTGGAACAAGATGTGAGTAGGAGATGCAGGTTTCAGATAGAACATGCATTGAGAAAAATAGGATGCTTTGCAAGGCAGTCCCTTTTCTAAAATCTCCAGGGAAAGTCAGATGGAGACCAAATAACACATAGAGAAGAGAACTGGACACAGACATGAAAGAAATATAGAGGACATTGAAAAACCGTGATGTAATGGCACAGGACAAGAATGTATTAGCCTGTATTTGTTGAAAGCCAGTGATCTACTGGGAATTTTTTTTTTTTTTTATCGTATGCCCACTATTTCTCGAGGCGAAATCTCTGATTAATGTGTCTAACCTGAGACTGATTTTATGTGAGTATCCTTTTTTTCCCTGTACAATGACAGGTGTCCTCTCGCCATTGAGGCAAATACTCACCGATTTCTGAGGTACCCATCATAGCTGGGTCAGCTCAGGAGCCGTTCAGGTTATTCCAGTCTCTGGTCGACGACACTCACTCAAATGTTCTCGCCAGGGCTCGAATTATTCCAGGCCTAAGTCCCGGTCGATGACACTCATTCAAAATTCCTTGCCAGGGCTCGAACCTGGATCACCCGATTGCGAGCTCAGTGTGATAACCATTACACCAGCGTGGCTCCCATCCACTGGGAATGAAAAGTTATAATCTTAATTGGAAAAAAAATTATTTTTGGGGGGGGGGGTTAAATTACCAGGAAATGGTGGTGGTTTAATGTTAGGAATTACTGATTTTTTTGCTAGTTATAGTTCCTAGTTTGTAGACATGTGCCAATGTAATTGTTCAAAGAATTTTGAGAAACCGATGGTTCTAGTGAAGTAACAAATTCACAAATTTTCACCCACTTAGAAAACACTTCATTTTGGTGATTGTTAAAACAGTTGGTCTACTGCTTTATAAATGCATAAGAAGTCATGGAACTTGGAGGCATGTAGTCAACAATGACTCAGTTCTTAAGTACCTTCAGGAACAAATGACAAATCATTCAGAATAAATGACAATATAGAAAGAACAGTTTCAAGAGCAAATAAACAAGCAGTAGGAGCAGTTAAATCTGTTAACTTGATCATGCATAATTCATTTTCTGCAGCATCAGCACCAATGCTAATCTCTCATCCCAATATTCCATCAGTTCAGGAATTTGACACACAGATGGTAACTTTGCTTGAAAAATTTATCACATCATTGTGATACCCATTGTCTTTCATATGAATAACACAAATGCAACTACGTACTTTCATGAACTGGTACATCACTATACAAATTGTCTGAACCCTTTCCTGTCACAAACGGTGTCAAACAGAGATGTGTGCTCACCCCAACACTATTCAGTATGATATTTGCTGCCATGCTCTCAAACGTTACGCATGGCAGTAGTGACGGCATACACATCAGATACAGGACAGATGGGAAGCTTTTCAATTTGAAACGATTACAGTCCTTTATGAAGGTGAATGAAACAATGATCTCTGACCTCGTCTTTGCAGACGACTGTGCCCTCAACACCTGCACAGAATTGGACATGCAGAACAATATGAGGAGGCTTTCTGTAGCGTGTGATGACTTTGGTCTTACTATCAATACGAAGAAATCTGAAGTAATGTTGCAACCTGCTCCTGGGAAACCTTACTGTGAACCAAATATCACAGTAAAGAACCAACGTCTCCAAGTGGTGGACAGCTTTATTTATCTAGGCAGTACACTTACCAAAGATGTGAATATCGACTCCGAGGTCAACAACAGAATTGCCAAGGCAAGTGCGGCTTTCGGAAGACTAAGAGTAAATGTCTGGGATTGACAAGGAATTAGTGCCGCCACCAAGATAAAAGTATATCATGCAATAGTGCTCACCACCCTCCTGTATGCCTGTGAAACATGGACAGTGTATAGCAGACATGCCAAGAAGCTTAATCATTTCCACATGAGCTGTCTTCACAGGATTCTCAGGATCAAGTGGCATGATAGAGTATCTAATTCTGAGGTCCTCAACAGAGCACATATCTCAGGCATCTACACATTGCTGCAGAGGGCCCAAATTAGATGGGCCGGACATGTTCACATGCCCAAAAAATGCCTCCCAAAGCAGTTGATGTACAGCGAACTCTCCATGGGTAAGGGAACAGTAGGGGTACAAAAGAAATGCTTCAAAGACAGACTGAAAGCATCATTGAGCAGCTTCAAAATTGATGTCTCCTTCTGGGAGACTATCGCACAGGATTGCTCTGCCTGGCAGACAAACATTACTCAAGGCGCTTGCATTGCAGAACAGAATTTAGCTGATAAGGCAGAAGGCAAGCGTGCTGCAAGAAAGGTCAGAATGCACAGCAACACTACTATCGACTCTAACCATGTGTGCTGTGTATGTGGCAGGGCCTGTAGGGCCAAAATAGGACTAATTAGCCACGTGAGATCACGGCACAGATGTGTCACAACTCAAGTCTGAAGCTGTTGTCATCTTCGCTTGCGATGGGCAACTATTATTATTATTATTATACAAACTGTCAAGAAAGTGCTTGGAACAGATGGCTTACAAGGTTTTTTGTATTCAGACCTATCTTCACAACTTTGTGTGTAGTTGTTAGTCTCCACATAATACCATGACAAGTTCTGACAGTCACATAACAAGCCTGAGCAAGCTTAAGCTGAACAGTTTCAGAACTTAAATACTTAGCTACAGCTTGCTGTTTTATCTGCCCCGAGCAAAGCTTGGTAGGAGGTCAATACACCAGAAACATGTTGCAACACAATATGCCACATGAATTATTTTGTAAGGCAGCATGAGCTGATGAAAATCCTTCACTTGAGGAGATGGCTCTAATCGCTGCACTTTGGTAGACAACATATTTAGCAAACCATACATTGTTCACAAATGATTCAGTAGCAATCAGCCAGATGAGACCAACATACAGAAAGAAGAATTAATAAAACAGAGGCAGATTTCATTGTTAAATAAGATAAAGATGTAGATGTTTTATCTTTCAGCTGTATCTTGAAACATCCAAGGGTAAAGGGGATGCTGCAGAAATTAACTTGCCAGTCACTATAGCAACCATGCCATATAAGATAAATAATGAGCTAATGCCAGACCTACATTACGGTGAGCAGCAAAAACATTATAATTACTTCAGTCATGTGTTTGTGTGTGAATGCTGATCTGTCATTGATTGTTTAAATTCATATTCAAGATCATACAGATTGTCAGAACCAAGTACTTTACAGTAAGTAAAGTTCATGTCTAAAGTACATTGTCTTTCAAATGAAAATGTGTGCTCTGACATTTTAAAATGGCAGGCTGTTGTAAGATTTGACTCGTGATTGTGTTGCTGTTGCTATATGTGATTAACACCAGTGTAAAATGCACATCATGGAGATCAGTGCAAGCAGCTGATGACCAATGGCTAAAAGGATATAGAGATTAATATAGGAAACGGGCTTAGTTTAATTAGACAACTTATTTATTCCCTTGACTCAGAGCCATTAAACATTGTAGGAAGCTGTTCTTTCCATTTTATAACAAAAATTGGAAGTGTTTAGACCATGCTTCCTCATGAACTTCATGTCTGGTGGGCTCATGCATTGAAGCCAGTTCTGTTGTTACAGGATTGTGATGGCAACTAATTGGGCTAAATTCTAACAAGGTGCCCAAGCCTTTTTCTTGTATATATAATTCTTCTTATATAATTACCTAATAATATTCACTTCAGTGAAGTCCTCCTTTGGTATTTTTTGTTAGATCTATCTCACTTTCTTCTAAAGTAGAGGAAAAAAATTCACTTCATCTTGTTTCCAACATGTTTAGTTGACAACTTAACAGTCATGTTGGCAGGTTCTCTGTAACAGTGAGTTTATGAGAAAGAAATGTCTGTTTAGTTAGATACAAATTATCCTCGCTGATAATGATCTCTATTCAGATAGTCTGTTGAGACTACTGACTAAATCTGGAATTCTCTGACATCTTCCTAAACCACTGAAAGTGTAGCAGGGTGGAGTGTCCTACTGGGTGGTGGTGGTGGGGGGGGGGGGGGGGGGGGGGGGGGGGGGGTGGTGGTGGGGGGGGGGGGGGGGGGGGGGGGGGGGGGGGGGGGGGGGGGGGGGTAATAAGCCACACAATGACAATACCTTGTCACATCATTACTTATTGGAATGTTTGTCCTGTTGGCTATGTGAAATGGTCTTTCAGACCAGCTGGTGAAAATGATCCGCCAAGATGGCAAATGCAGTCAAGACTAGCCAGCTTCTGTCCCACCAAGCTCATGGTCACACGATCACATCCTGTCAAACAAACTCACTGGGACTAAATAGCATTCTGTAATGTAAACAACAAGCTACCTATCCTGCCCCTAGCGGAGCATCTGGTAGTCGTAAAACATACAGGGACATTCAGCCTCACATGAGTCACCTCTTATGACTGATCTGAGGGAGCAATGGTCTTACTCCCATGATATGGATATACCAGAGAATTTTCTTCAAGGCACAGTTCTTAGAAACAAGACATGGTGGCCACAGAAAAATTGAGGGACAACATAAGACTGAACAGAAATGTATATAGGAGAGCCAAACACCCTAGAAAAAAATTATCAGACGCTTTCATAAACTGTAGTGCCAGAATGACCTAAATACAAGACTATGATGATGACAACAACAACAATGATGATAATTGTTATATCACAAGTAGTCTAGCTTACTTGTCAAATCATTCTTATGACATCCATCAGCCATTATCCCCCCCTCCCCCCCCCCCCCCCCCCCCCCCCCTCTCCAAATCAACATTTATTGAGAGCTTAATTGATAATAGTGATTATAAAAAGGTGCATTATTCACACAAATCTGCTATAATCAAGTAGCCATTGCTATAATAAATTGCAATGCGGCATGATTTCATAATTTAAGCAATAAGACAATATCAAGCTGCCCCATGTAGTTTATGAGTTTTCTGAAGGGACAAAGCAAGAATAGGACTACTGTACCCTCAGGCATTCTGCTAACAAAATACGACATCAGAGTCACTCTCCAGTGGATACCAGGACACACAGACATACCAGACAACGATAAAGCAGACAGACTAGCAAAACTAGGAGCATGCATGGTTCAAACAAACACTCCAGCAAACATGCAGACAGCTAAACAAATACTCCAAAACAACTTCAAAGAGGAATGGCTGAACTGACGGGCAAAAGGGTCTACTGGACGTGCCTTGTATAAAGAAATGGCCCATCTGAACAAAAATGACAACATTAACTCTTACTATACGTGAGCTAAAACCGCGTTTTTACGCGCTAGTTTAGCTATCGTTACCTGCGCGCGCCACTTCACGGGGCGAGCCGTAAATTGGTACTAAACCCGCGCCACTTCACGGGGCTTGCCGGATAGTAAGAGTTAATAACCTACGACGTAAGGAGTAGAGCACAGTCTTCCAACTAAGACCAGAACGCACCAGACTAACAAACACTTAAACAAATTAAACCCCACACATGAGCCTAATTGCTGCAACTGTACCCATCCGTATGAGACAGTTCAGCATGTGCTGCTCACTTGCCCAGGACTCTCCACAGAAAGACGACAGCTATTGCCGGGCTCCACAACAATCACACACTCTATACAGCACCACTCAACAGCTACAGAACACATGCAGGTTCTTCAGCTTGGCATTGACTGCTAAAGAGTGACGAGCTCAGCAGCCCTAGTTAATCAACAACAACCCTCAGGCATGTTGTACAAGGCAACTAATATTAGGTTGTGTATCAGGCTGGCAACCTCATCATTTAAAACATAACCACAGAAACCACTGCTGCAAAGGCATGTGAATGCTTGATACAGGCTTCCTGTAAGGGGACCAGCAGCAGTTGTGGCTCCACGCTTCCTAAGAAGTGCTAAGGAAAACGATGATGATGAATATCAAATTATTCCAGTACCAATAGATTTAGCATGTGCTGTATTTTGTTACTGATAGTTAATATCTAGGTTTTTTTTTTTTTTTTTTTTTTTTGTAATTAATTTTTTAGGATCTCACAAAAAAAAAATAACCAGGCTTTTGTCTCTAACATTTGGAGATCAGTCTTGTAAAAGAGCTTCCAGGAAATTATTGCAGAAAGAAAGCTAGCTTTATTTCAGTATAGAGATAGTAAAGCAGAAGCAGTAGTCATTAAACAAAATATTTCTCAACAGAGAGTGCAGCCCCAAATGTTGAAGGTGGAATGTACATCAGCCCTGAGTTCCAACTAGGTCAAGTTTACATGGGAGATGAAGTTGATCCAGAAACTGATCAGACTATTCTCTATCACCCTGTATATGTGTGTGTAACTGAAGAATTTCCTCCAACAAGGCCAGATTCTCATCTATTGCAGGTAGGACCAATACCAATTTTAAGATACGTTAAAGGTTCTCTTTAGATTTTTATATTATAGAGTGACATCCCCTTGTAATGTTTGTCTTGGTCATGTATCGTAGGCGAATATTGACAAGGGAATGTCACTCTATAATATAAAAGTCTGAAGAGAACTTTTACCTAAGATACCTTGTCATATTATCATTGTCTTTATTTTTTTAATGAAACTGTGCTTGACACTAACACATTTACATTATTAGTACATTTTAGTCATGTTTACACCTGGCTTGACTGTTCAGATAGTTAATAATAAAACATTGCATAAATACATGCAGAGCTGGCCTTAAAGCATTGGGAGTTCGAGGTGAATGGTTTGACTTTGACATGTGCTCCTCCCCCACACTTCTAGCTGCAAAAGTTAAATAAAGTTTACTGGAAAATCAAGCAGATCTGTGAATAAAATTGCAGATAGAACAATGAAATAGTTATTACAAAGCAAAAAGATAACAACTAAAAATAGATTGTTAAAAATATGCCACTCTTTTATTTGAGTGTTTTTGTATTCAAGATTTTACAAATACCGTTTTATTTGTTAATATACAAGTATATATATATATATATATATATATATATATATATATATATATATATATATATATATACATACGAGGGGCGTTCAGAAAGTAATGCACCACATCGTTTTTCTCAGCTAATAATGAAGATAGAAGCATGAAATTTTGCACACTTCAAATATGGCATGTGCCAATTGTGTGCACCAAATTGCACTGCAACCGGCTAAATAATACGGCTGCCCTAAACCGTTGAAATGGAGCGTGGTAGCAACTTGTGTTATAAACAGCGAATTGTGATAGAATTTCTCTTTGCAGAGAAGGAAACTGTTGTGAATATTCACAAGCGTCTATGTGATGTGTATGGAAGTTTTGCAGTCGACAGGAGTACAGTCAGTCGCTGGGTTCAGAGAACCAAAGAATCAGGAAGTGGAGATACGGACCTGCTTGATCGGCCGCGCTGTGCACGTCCTGCCACAGCCACCAACACAGAAATGTTGAAATGCGCTGAGGACATTATTCTTACTGATAGGCGAATCACTACTCAACAATTGGCCTTACAGCTGTCAGTCAGCATTGGTAGTGCAAATGCAGTTATAAAAACTCTCGGATTTTCTAAGGTTTGCGCAAGATGGGTTCCTCGAAGTCTCACAAATGACCACCGATTGCAAAGGAAAGCAATTTCTTCTGAATTGTTGGAGCGTTTCAATGCTGATGGAGAGACCTTTTTGGCTAAGATCGTTACAGGTGACGAAACCTGGGCACATCATTTTGAACCTGAGACAAAAAGACAGTCAATGGAGTGGCATCATCCGCAATCACCACGAAGAAAGAAATTCAAGACAATTCCTTCAGCTGGAAAGGTCATGATCACTGTCTTTTGGGACATTGAAGGTGTGATTCTTGTGGACGTTATGCCAAGAGGAGAGACAATCAATTTGCAAGCATACATTAAGACATTGAAAAAACTCAATCAACTTTTTCGCAGAGTTCGGCCGCATAAGAATCCAGCAGACCTGCTTCTCCTTCACGACAATGCGCGACCTCACACAAGTCTGGCAACACGGGAAGCAATCACCAAATTGGGTTTGATTGTACTACCCCATCCACCCTATAGTCCCGATTTGGCACCCTCTGATGTTCATCTATTTGGTCCACTTAAAGATGCACTCCGTGGGACAAGGTTTGAAGATGATGGAGTGATTCATGCAGCGAAGAAATGGCTACATGATCAAGACAAAATCTGGTACGGGCTAGGAATACATGCACTTGTTTCACGCTGGCATAAAGCCGTACAAGTTGATGGGGATTATGTTGAATAATACCAATGTTTACATGACATATCCATGTATATTGTGTACAAATTTCATGCTTTTTGAATAAACAGCTCCTGAGAAAAACAATGTGGTGCATTACTTTCTGAACGCCCCTCGCGTATATATATATATATATATATATATATATATATATATATATATATATATATATATATATATATATATATATATATATAAGATTTACATAGCATGGTTTGGCCTAGGGCGAACTTCATTACAGAACAGGAAAAGCCAAGCGTGTTAATGAAAAATATGTTTGTCTTGCGTGTTTCCGGTGCCCTTTGCTCTAAGCGCCTATGGCATTTACCCCCTTTACCCAGCCCTACATTCAGCTCTGATTGCATATCCTCTTAATATGGCAAGTTTGGTGGAGAGTCAAACAACCTCAGCGATGGTTCAATAATTATTGTGTTTTATTTTAGTAGACCACTTTACATTGGCTATGTGAACTATAAAAACGAATTTGACAGTTGAGACCAGGGTTTCTTAACATATTTTGTGCCATTTACCCTTTTGATTTTCTCAAGAAGGCTGTGGACCCCCTTCATTGCTTAATCAAGGCTATCGACCCACTCGATTGCCCAATGAAGGCTATAGAAGCATAATAAAAAAACTGTTACATTTTAGAAGCATTAAAAAAAACTGTTACATTTTAAATTATGTAGGGGTTTGTGGACCACAAGTTTAGAAACCCAGGTTTAGACAGAGAATTACATTGGAAACTGATAAGGCATTATGGAATCCCCCTGAAAATCATTAACCTAGTAAAGAAAACATGAAGATATGACATGCAAATTTCTTCATGGTCACCTTACAGAATCATTTGAGATAAGAGTGTTAACAGGGTTATCACCATTTCTCTCCTTACTTACTATAGACTGGGTTATGAAATGACATGAACCAATAGAAATGGAATTCAGTGGACTGAAAACAATGATGATGATCTAGATTTTGCTCTTCTGTCCCTTAACCATAAACCAGAATGGAAATACTTGATGAGAGATCACAGCTGTTAGGTCTGAAAATACACAGGGAAAAGACAATGATTATGAGAATAAATGCAGCAAATGATAGCAAGATTGCACTTGAAGAAACACCCCTACAAAATGTAGAATCATACATACATCTTCGCAGCAATATACACACAGTTGAAGAAACAGGTATTGTTATCAATATAAAAGTACAAAAGGTAAGAAAAGCTTTCAATGCATTGGAAAATATATGGAGACCACAAGAAATCAAGTTCAACATAAAAAAATCAGAATCTTCAACTCAGATATCAAGTCAGTCTTACTGTAAGGCTGTTAAACATGGAGAACTGCAAAAATAACAACCAAGAAGATACAGACTTTCATAAATGGGTGCTTGTGTAGAATAGAAGGTTTGAAATTCACCAGTGTGGAACTGATGACAAGAACGAGACAAGTGCCAGTGGAACAAGAGATGAGAAGAAGATGCTGATGATGGATAGAACACATATTGAGGAAACCTGTTGATAGCATTACAAGGCAGTCCTTGTTCTGGAATCCTCAGGGTAAGAGAGGTAGGAGACCCAAAAATGCTTGGAGAGGAGAAGTGGAGACAGAAATTAACAGGATTAAGAAGACATGGACAGACCTTGAGCGGATGGCACATGACTGGAGGACCTGGCACAAACCTGGCACAAATTTGTTAGCCTTTACTCTTGGGGAGGTGAGGGGTAATAAATGAATCAATGAACTTTAGTTGTATCAAAATGGTGGAAGAGATCCTCATTAGGAGACTCTTGAGCAAGCTGCTTACAACCTAGTTGCTTCATCAGAGTTGTAAGTTGATATTCTTCAAACTTTGATCTTTTTAAAATGTAAAACAATTGATGGTATTGCATGATTAAAACATTTTTATTAACAAGATTACTACATACATGAGTCTGCCATTCATTATTTATTGCAACATTTTTTTGTTCAGGCCAATAAAGTGAGTGCTTACAGTTTTCTGTGATGTTTTCTTGAAGGTTCCAACACGTCAGATGGCCAGAAGTCGAGAGAACATTGTGAGCAGCAATGAAGGTCTACAGCTGCAGGAAAATGTAACACCATCGTTCAATGTACAGCAACAGATGGTGATGTTTCAAGTTCCTGGTGATGGCAAGGGCAGTGGCAGCAAAGTAATAAAACCCGAAGACAAGTTCTTGAAGGAAATTACAGCTAAAATTGCAAGCAGACAAATGAAGGGGCAGAATGGTGAGGATGGAGGCACATTTGGACTGGTCACAGATGATGGTTCAACCCACCAATCTGATGTAGATGCACAAGTCGAGCTTTTGAGGGAGCAAAAGAAATCAAAGGACAGTGTACACAAAGCTCTGGTGAATGAACTGCGCAAGCATCTTTCGGAAGGAGATGATGGGGTAGAGATAGAAAAAGTTCCTCCTAGTTTGAAAAAGCCTACAGGTTTGAGAAAAGTCCCTGCATTTTCGAGCTCAGTTGATTCTGATAAGTGTACTAATACAAATTTTGGTAAAAAAGTTTCACAACCTTCTGAAACTAATGCGGCAGGCAGAAATGGATCTTTGCTAAAAGATCAGCAGTTAGAGACCAGCATAAGTATATCTGAAGCAGGAAGTATAGCTGTACAGTCATGCAGTTTAACTCATGCCATGGGAAAAGGAGAAAAGATTGCAGCAGGAAGTGAAGAGCATGATGAGGACATTGAATGCTCAGAGCTTTCTGCTTTACTTGTTGCTTCTTCTGAAAGTATTCAAACAGACATTGATGAGAGAAAGAGTGCTCCATCACAGCAAGACAGGTTTTCAAATGATGAAATATCTATGCAACAATCAATTGATAGGCTTCCACCTGAAGAGGCAGAAGTTTCACTTGGCCGAAATTTGCAGCCTTCATGGAAAAATGGTGAGCGAAGGGAAAATTCAGATATTCATGGATCTGCAGTTAGTGTTGCAAGAAGTATGAAATCAGTGAGAGTTTTTAGCAGTCCCAACAGAATAGTAGACAACATAACTCCTGCCGCTATTGCTGCTACAGTTACTTGTGCCGCTCCTGCTGCTGCTGACCCATACTTAGCTAGAATAACATGTTCTCCCAAAGTGGCACCAAAACCTAAACAAAAAGATCGTCATTCATTTCCTGCAATTCATTCAACACAGTCAACCTCAGAAACATCTGAGTTGTCAGTGGACATTGTGGGTAGGCCAAAGAGTGAAATAGTTGACAAATATAGACAAGACCAACATCAAGATGACAGCATTGCTTAAAGTAGAACATCAACCAGTATTGTAATTCAGTCACAGCTGATCAACAACAAAAGAAGAATGTCATAGTATTTATATATAGATCTCTTCATGTTGTGTTGGCATCTTGGATCACTGAGACTGTATGTCTCTTTATGTTGTGTTGGCATTTGGGCCAGTGACACTTTATCCTGCCAAAAGATCATGAATTATATAATGCAGCATGAGAAACTGTTTGTGCTTGAAAGGTCTTATATCCTTTCTTTGCTTTCATAAGACGGTCATAAGACGTTTTCCCCCGATTTCATTGTCCCAGTCGAGCTGTGATTCTCAGGCTCTTTGACCATGACACAAAGTTATAAACAGTATTTGCACCACAACTGTATGTGTGTGTGTGTGTGTATATATATATATATATATATATATATATATATATATATATATATATATATATATATATATATATATATATATATATATATATATCTTTTTAAATTGCAGTCGATTTATAACAAAATATTATTGAATGCTGTGAGAAAAACATTTGATTTTTACAGTTGTTCCACAGTGACTTAAAAATTAAAGCATGCTATATTTATCACCTACATTACCTGGGGAAAATAAAAATAATCTAATATCAAAGATGTAATGCAGAGAAGTTGGTAAAACATGTCAGCAACTCTTAATTTGGAGAAAAATGTCAAAAACCTTTAACTTTATTAAAAGTGTAGATTTGGAGATTTTTACCATTTCTATAAAAATAATTTGTTAAGTATAAAAAATAGTTCACGTCATTGATCAGGCAAAAATATGTTTTAAATACATTTAAAATGCTTATGAAAATGGTGACCTAGTAAGAAACTCACCAAAATGTGAGAAATTCAGCCACTTTTGCTGAGATTTAATAAGACCTTCTAACCTGCACTCAGCAACCTAACCAAAACTCTGTCATGTGGTTAAGAAGGCATACTCTTGAACTATCCTCATTAAATTAAAGAATAGAATTCACTCTATGGCAATTGCCACTGGCAAATATTGCAATAATGTCATTGCTGAAGCAGAAGCCTTGAAACAGGCAGTAGAAACTATTAATGATTACAAAGCACATGCAGAAAAACAGATAGTGATCTTTACAGATGCCCTCACAGTAATAACAGCTCTGAAGAGCCACTGTGCTAAAGGATTGAAACATCTGAGAAACTCACTTGAAAGCCTGGCCAAGTGCACAGTCCTGTGGAGACCAGCCCATATCAACATCCCAGGCAATGAAGAGGCCGATAAACTTGCTAAAGAAGAGGAATCGCTACAACAAAACGATATAGAGGCAACTTATGAAATGGCAAAAACAACTATAAAAGTAATATTCAAGTCCAGATGGGACAGAGAACACCCAGGTCACATAAAAGATGATGCCTATCACCAGCTATCCAGACGAGATCAGGTCATCATTTTTCGGCTACGCACTGGTCACAATAGGTTGAGGTACTATCTATATCACAAGTACAGGACGGGTCCAACAGATCTCTGCTCCTATGGCACCAGCCCCATGACAGCTGAACATGTGCTCCAGTCTTGCCTAACTTACAGCAGTGAATGGAGTGACATATGGCAACAACCCACTTCTCTCCACGAAAAACTATTTGGAGATGTCAGGAACCTTGAGCTGACTACTGCCTTTATTAAAGTCATTAATGTGGGTGAATGAGGAAGAAGAACTATCTGAGAAATAATTTTGTATGAAATACATTTATTTTAACAACAGTGCACAAAATCGATATTGTGTGCTATATTTTTTTTTCAATGTAAACAATAATGTTCTGTCAAAAATACATGAATTTTTGGTGGCTTTATGCATTTAGCTATGATCTTTTACGCCTGACATGACACTGAGCTTTAAACCTAGTTTTCTCAAAATAAATATTTTGGACTTTCTTTATCGTGCATAAATTTTCACCATAATTTATTTTTATAAGTTTCACCACTGCAAACATTTCAGAAAAACCTTTTTTGTGAAACCAATATCTCTGTCTAAAAACGCTGACATGTTTCGGATTTACTGTTTATATAACATTAGTTCTAGCTTCCACAGTAAAAGTAACAAAAATGTTTTTTTTTTTAAGTTTAATTCTCTGATGTATTTCAAAAGCTCTTTTTACCACAGACCACAAGTCAGATTCTTTATGTTTAGCCCTATGCAATGTTTTCCTGTTTGTCATTAGTTTATGGTTATCACTGTCTGTAAAATTTCAACAGCTTGCCTTTCTGTTTTTTCATTCATAATTGGTGGTAGTTCTCACCATATGATTCAGTAAGACATAGTACAGACACACCATAACCAAACCCCACTGTCTGCTATATAATGGCAGATGCTCCCTTTTCTTCTTCTCGGTGTTACCCCTAGGGGTATCTGCAGTTCTTTTTGACAATTAAAGACTGAAAAAAAAATCACACAAAAATATCTGAGAGCTGCAGATGCATGTGTGGCGAAACCAGTGCTGAGACATAACTAAGCATGCTATCTTGGAAAAATAAACGGATTTGTAGTAATGACACATAAATTAGCTTATCTAATGTATTGCACATGTGCTGAATGAACTTGTTTAATGTATTGCACATGTGCAAAATCAACTTGTTTAATGTATTGTACATGCACTAGTATGACAGTATAAGCCAGTGGTTTCCAGACTTTTTTTCTCTGGGTGTGACAGTATAAGCCAGTAGTTCCCAAATCTTTTTTCTCTGGGCCGCACTTTTGGTATGAAAATTTGCTCACGCCACACTGAATTTTTTATTGATATGAAATGCTTTCAAAAAACAACTCTTGCAGTGTTTTATTCACAACATAGAACACAACAACTTTATAATATGATCATGAGATATCCAGAAAGTATAAAACAATACAGCTACATAAAAACATGATTCACATATGAAATTATAGAAAATGTCTAAATCCTAGATTGACTTTGAATCTTTTCACCACACCTACTATCCTTGTGCCGCACTAGTGTGGTGTGAAACACCTTTTGGGAACCACTGGTATGAGCACATGGACATCCTCCACACACAGTTACATGATGTAATTGATGCCTCACACCTGTGGGGTATTGTCATGCACACAACTAATGATGCACAAAATAACTTAAGTTTTTAGATCTTTTTGAATTTCAGATAAGAGATTGTGAACCTGTGTTATTACAGTTGTATTTTCTTATTAAAACTTATGAAGGTGATCATTTACGCAAATAAGTGGACCCAGTTAACCCAAGTTGGATCTTAGCTATGGGTGTAGAAGATGCAGTAGATAATAAAATACATATTTGTCAATAAGAATATCACTTCTATTTCTTACTTTTAGCCTGTTTCAAAGGACATGAAGATACATACTTGTCTAAGAATATCACTTATATTTCTTACTTTTAGCCTACTTCTAAGCAAATGAAGATGCATATTAGGGCCATTCAAAGCCTGATTTATTCTTTAGTCATAGATGTGCTCTATAAAGACTTGGCTAAGGCCAACAACATTTATTTGAACATCAAATGTCAACATTTCACCTTAGTTGCTTACAGTGATCTCTTTTATAACTTTCAGCGGCCTTTTTATATTGGGCAGAAGAACTGGAGAAACTTTAAAATGAACTGTTGACTGCTAGAGAAAAAAAAGAAGTACAAAAAGTCTCTGGAAAGCAGTATACAACTGAAACAGCAAAATACAGAAGGACCATGAACCAAGCAGCATGAAACATTTGGATAGAATAGGATTAAAGTGGAAAATGGAACAGAACTATGGAGACTTGCAAATCATTGAACTATAAAGGACATCCATCATCATGCTACAAGAAAATAGAAAACTGCTAACAGGAAAGAGTGTAGAAAATATGTTTAGTGAAACTTACAGCAAAGTTGGCAAAAACAAATACAGCAATGCCCCAATCTTACGCTGTTCGTTTAGCTCTATTTCAATATAACGCTCTTTTTATTTGATCCCATATTTCTGTTATATGCAAAATATTTGATTTTACGCTTATCGCTGAACTCCATGGGAGGCAGGAATACACAAGATCACCATGTTCATTCAAGGTGGTGAGATGGCCAAGAAGCATTGTCATCATAACCACAATGAAACATGACCCCAAAATGGAATGCTGTTCTATGGTCTTCTTCTTCTTGCGATCGCATCTTTGATGATTACACCGTCAGACGAGTTCTCATGATGAATTCGACTGTTGTTTGAAGTTCCTCTTTAACTCCATATAGCTTTGAGTTTAGTGTTGAGTCATTCGGCCAGTATATCTTTCTTAACTGGTCATACAGAGGACAGTCCTGTAGAACATGCTCAGCAGTTTGTTCGTTTAATCCACATGTGCACAGTGGTGAAGCAGACAATCGTAGCTTGTGCATGTGTTTATTCAGTTTGTTATGCCCTGTCCTGAGTCGAAAAATAGTTATCTGTCCCTGCCGGTCGAGAGTGTGATAGTCGTCTTTGGGTTGGTTCTGTTCTCTTCTGATAGTCTGGATAGCTCTCTTTTTCTCAAAGTATGTGACTTCATTATCTTCTTGTTCACATTCTCCTCCCTTTTTTGCAAGTTTATCTGCCTTTTCATTTCCGGGTACACCACAATGAGATGGTACCCACTGAAGTATGGTTCTCTTTTTGGCAGCTACCTTGTTTAGTTCATTTCTCAGATGCGGGAGTTTACCACCCTTGAGAGCTTGCAGGACAGACAGTGCATCTGTGAGGATGACTACCTGGTGGCAGTCAGAGTTGGTGTTATAAATCATATTTGCAGCTTGCTCTAGAGCTTGAACCTCAGCTGTATAGTTGGAACAGAATTTACCAGTGGGAATGTGCCTAGTCTCATAGTGGTTGTCAGGATATGAGATAAAGATACCGGCACCTCCATTCCTAACAGCATTAGTTGCTGATCCATCTGTATAGGCATGTATCCATGATTGATCGGGATAGCTTTCTTGGATCATACTCAATGTAGCAGTTCGTTTTTGCAGATCATTATACTCACATCCACTTGTGAGACCACTGACTGATGTATTAATTTGGAGGGCACTGCTGGCCTGCTCCCATGGTACAGGGTATAGGGTGGGCTTCAGTGGTGTTGTCTTCATGGATAGGTCTTCTTGATGCTGTCTTATAAGTCTTTTCCCCCGATGCACAAAGCTGCTACGCTTTAGACGTCCCAATGCCAGATCATCTAGTCTTGCCTTCATTGGGTGCATTGGCATACTGTTATACTTTTCCATCTGGATCATGGTTTTTGTGTCTCTTCTATGGGACAATGTCTGTAATCCAGCAACCTTCTGCATCTCTGTTATTGGTGTAGTTTTCATGGCTCCTGTAATGAGCCTGAGAGCTTGATTTTGCACCTTGTCCAAAGACTGCAGATGTGAGTTAGCAGCTGATGACCATGCTGCTGAGCTAAACTCTAAGTGTGGTCTTATTACTCCATTATAAATCTTCTTTAGATTTCGTTCATTTGCTCCCCAGTTGGTACCTGCTAATTTTCTGAGTATGCCTAGTCGCCTTCGGGCCTTTCCTTCTGCATTTTCAATATGCTTATTCCATGTAAGCCTTTGGTCAAATGTCACCCCAAGATAGGTGGGGTAGCTTTCTTCCTTGATCACGGTTGTCCCTAGGTGTATGTTAGCTGATTTGTCCTTGGGGGCGAGGGAGAACAGTGTTGTGGAGGTTTTGTCTGTGTTTATTGTGATAAGCCATTTCTCTGCCCATGACACTAGCATGTCTGCTGCCCGCTGCATTCTATAATTTGCTGTGGTGACATTTTCATCAGCGCACCAGAGTACTAGGTCATCTGCATATAAGGCAGCTTTCACTCCTGCAGGGAGATCTTTCACCAGGTCATTGATGTAAACAAGGAAGAGTGTTGGGGAAATTACTCCTCCTTGAGGTACCCCCTGATGGAGCAACACTTTTCTGCTCTGCAGACCGTCAAGAGTGACTCTAGTTCTCCTGTTATGCAAGTATGACTGGATCCATTTCATCATGTTGCCTTGGATTCCACTTCTCCTAAGTTTTGCAATGAGGCCATCTTTCCACACCTTGTCAAAGGCCTGCTTGAAGTCGACCCAGATCGTTAGGACCTTTTTCTTCTCCTGGAAGGCATCTTCTATTGCTTGAGACAAGTCAGTAACTTGGTCTTCTATACTGTAGCATTCTCTAAATCCAGCTTGTTCCGGCACCAGGATCTGCTCAGACTCTAAATACCATTTCAATCTGTGGTTGACTATTCGCTCCATAGTCTTCCCAACACAGCTTGTGAGACTGATTGGCCGGTAACTTGCAGCCTCGGTCTTACATTTCCCTTTCTTTAGTATGGGTATTGTGATGGCTTCTCTCCATACTTGGGGTACCGTTCCTTTCAACCAGCTGTGGTTGAATATCTCAAGCAGTTTTGTCTTTGCTGCTGAGCTCAGATTTACTAGCATTTCGTTGCTGATTTTGTCTGGGCCGGGTGACTTTTTGAAACTTAAGCTTGGAAATAGCCTTCTGTAGTTCTCCTAGTGTGATGGGTTCCCTCATTGGGGCAGGAGTATCTGTCTGTCCCATGGTTGCCAGTATTTCTTTTCTTATCTCTCTCTGATGATCTATGTTAATGGGTAAGTTGCTTTCTGAACTGTATCTTCTAGCAAACAAGTCTGCAGCTTGTTTTCCTCTGAAAAGTTTGCCACCTTCATCCAATGTGATAGTCTGCCTAGGTGAGGAACGCTCTTCATTTAGAGACTTGACTAATCTCCAAAGTTTCCTGCCGTCTTTCTCAAGGTTCAGCGATGCCGTTTTAGTTCTCCAGCTTTTCCGTTTTTCTTCTAGCTTTGTTCTCTGAAACTCTGCTACAGCCTTTTTCCATTTGTTGTGAGTTTCAAGTGAAGGCTGAGACTCTGCGTCCTTTCTAGCCCTGTCCATGGCTTCCTGACGTTCTGGAGTGTGCTGGACCAGTATGGTATGTAGTTACGCCGGCATCCTTTGGGAATGGTTTCTTTTGCAGCTTGTAGTATGCATCTGTTGAAGTCTTTTACCACTTCATTAATGTCTCTGTTCTGTACCTTGAGGGTAGACAGCAGCGTGTTCACCTGATGCCTGAATAAACCCCAGTTGGCTTTTTTGTAGTTCCATCTTGTAATGGCTGGGCCTGTACTGAGAGTTGCACTCTGGACAGTAAGAAAGATTGGGCGATGGTCGCTTCCCCCTAGTTGGTCTCCTACTTCTCTACTAATAGATCCAGCTATATCTGGTGTGGAGAAGGCAAGATCTGGTGTTGAAGTTGTGTGCCATCCTCTGGAGTAGAAGGTAGGAGTATCTGTGGCATTATTGACTAGGATTAGGGAGTGATCATCTTGCCAAGTTTCAACCTCTTCACCTCTGTGATCCAGATGGTTATAGCCCCAGCTCTGGGAGTGGCTCTTAAAGTCTCCAACTGCTATAAAGTTGGTGGCTGGTACCTGTATAGAGCTGAGACTCAGGGGTTTGTTGTTCGGACAGTAATAGTTCAGGAGTTCTATTTCCATCTTGTCTACCTTTATCTGCAACAGCTGATATTCTGCTCCATCCATGAAGGTTTTCCTTTCGTGTGCAGGAATGTTATTCCTTACAAGAGTAAGTACTCCTCCTTTTCGTCTATCTTTTCTGTCGGATCTGAAGCATTGATATCCCCTTATTTTAAAGGTTTGATCTGCTTTCAAGTGAGTCTCTTGGATACAGCAAACACTGACTTGCTTCTCATACAAGATGTTTTCCAGCTCTGTCTTTTTGCTGTATCCAGCCTGCTTGCTGTTCACTCCCTCTGCATTCCAGTGCATCATGACAAGTGGCACTCTGGGTTTCTCTTTTTCTGTTTTGTTTTGGTCAGTAGTTCTCCTCCGCCGTCTGCTGACTCCACAAGACGGTCTAGAGGGTCCTCCAGTAGCTGAGGGTGGGCTCTGTCGAGGCTCAGAGCCCGGCACTGCACCTGCCTGGTGGAGCTCCACAGGGCGAGCACCAGTACGAGATTTATTTGACGGTGTACTCTCCATAGAAAAAAAAAAAAAGCGAGTTGCGTGATACTGTGGTTTCCGGTGCGCCTTCTGGCCCAGTATATCTTTGACTTTAGCACCTGTTCAACGGGAGAGTGGGCTCATCCCTAATCTGTTTATGTTCCCAGTAGTAGACTATTCGCAAGCAGCCTGGGGGTGTCACTGCTCTGCGCGGACCTTGTTTACCGAGGCGGCGTCCGAGCTCGTATGGTGAAAATATGGTTGCATTATCTTCAAAATAGCCCTGTCTTTCCTGCCATCCTGCAACTTTGAGTTAGGGAGTTCTGAGCTCCAGTCTCTTTCCCAGGCATTTTATCCTGGCCTGGCACGCATACAGAGGACCCCACTTCTGGTTCTAAGTTAGCAGTTGGGGACAGGTGGGGTAGCACACTGTGCATTCCCCGTCATCCAGGGGGCTCTCCAACTATGCAGAGCTTGCACAATGCTGTGCTCTGGTTCTGGGCTCACCCAAGGAATCCTCACGTCCTGCACAGAGCCACTTCCAGATACCCACCACCTGCCAACCCCCCATTGTAGAAATCTCCTGCATGCGGCCATCCAGTCAAGAGCCAGTATTAAGTCTGGTGCCCAAGTGATTCCCCCCAAGCTCAGTGTGCAATTCTGGGTTCTCATCATGCTGCAACACAGGGGGGATTGTGATGCTCAGCCATCTCTCTCAACTCTGCACCGATAAATGACATCGGGGACATAACTGTGTCTCAGTACTGGGAGGCCCCGTTTCCGGGTACACCACACACAGCCAGTTGAGGCAACGGTCGCCGTGGGCGTGTCTTCAGTGGGGAAGTTGTGGAGTCTTCCTGTCCATGTTCTTGCACATCCTAACACTGCCCGCAAGACATCGGAGGTTTGGAGAGGCTGTTCTATGGTAATCCATAACATAGATCAAGATATTAATTGCTACAAAGTGCTTGTTCAAGTGAAAAGTATGGTAGCAAAGCAAGCTCAATTCATGTTTTTTTTTTAACGTCTCCTCAAATAACTTCTGCCTCCATTGCCCAAACATCCGTGCCTTCTACATCTGGAGCCAGAAAAACTTTTTCAACACCTACAAAACCTTCTGCTAACCAGTCATCTGATGATGAAGACAGTTCCGCCGTGACAACTGTAGCCACAAGGGAAGAAAATAGCAGCAATTAAAGTCATATAATTTTTTTTTAATGCAATACAAACATAATATTTTGTTTATGTTCAAAATGCCTTGCTCTCTCTTCTCTTCTCCCCCCCCCCCCCCCCCCCCCCCCCCATATCTTTTACACACAAAAAGACAGAGCTCCTAGCAGCACATTCCCACCATGAAGGAGAGCAAGATTCTCAGAGTTGATTGACAGTGTACCAGAAGTAGTGCAAAAAATGGATAAGAAAGAAAACGTATAACTATAGAATATACTAAAAAGATATACCCATCCTTGTTGCCTATTTGAAACTGTGGCTGACGATGGGTGAAACATCCCATGTTTCCTGTGTACCGTTAATTTGTAAAACTGATTCAATACCATTTTATTTGTTAATATATAAAAGAAAAAAGGTGAGTCTGCAATCCAGACTCCTTTCCAGTTCCATTAGACCTCATAATCAACCCACTTGATAGAGGATCTTCAGTTTTCAGTGACTTGAGTTACCTGAGTTACTTGCTTAGATGACTTGCTCATGCTGTTGAAGTTTTTATTAATGTTAAGTTTCTGCAGGATGGACAGCCAGCCCCTTGCCCAACCCTGCTGTGTTGCCATCTACAACATGCCTGGTGTTACTACTATTCCTAGCGTCCCTTTTGGGCCCTAGTAACAAACGGACAGAATTTAAACCTCCCTTTTCTTTAGGTACCCTGCCTGCTGGTGTAGATGATCATGTTTCTCCACAACTCCCTAGCTCCAGTGTTTATCAGTTCTGTTGTTGACTTCTTTCCATGTCATGATGTTAAACTGTCCACTATCTTCTCTCCATCAGTCTCTGTATTTGTTTTTCTATCAGTTGTTCCTACTTCGCAAACAATGATGTGTTGTTACAGCTGCCTTTAATGAAGATACCTCCAAAAATAAAGATGTTCACAGTCATACACCTGTTATGCTGTCAGGCGCTCATAAACAACAAATTGATTATATCATCCACTTGTCACTTCCAAGTTTAGAATATATTATCATTTGCCTTGTAATAATCCTGGTCATGATCATACTGCCAGTATTACATTAGTTCAATCTTTATGACAAATTATCTCATGGCACAAGCTGTAACTGCAGTTTTCTGTAATTTGTACATGAAATTAGACAATGGTGCCAATATTTGGGTGGTTTCACAGTCCCACTTTTCAGACTTACACAAATTTTTATTGCCAGTCATGCACATTCACATGAATTTTCAGTTGTATGACTGTATACAATTTTGTTTCACCATTACGGGCAGGGATATTCATTTCCTTGTCTGAGATATTCAAAATAAGCATTCATTCTGGAATGAAAGGCCATTTTTAAAGTCTACTGAAATGTTCTGAAAAAAAAAAAAAAAAAAGCACCAAACATTAACCACACTAATTGGGTACAAGTTACAATATTAGAAAAGTCACTGCATCTGAAAGAGAGGACTGCAACTTGAGGAGGATTGAGTTTTGAGCACTGCCCTATTGCCCACAGTAGAAGGAAATAAGACTCCCAAACTTATTCTAGCCTATTCCATGTGGAATCGATAATTACGGGTTAGTAACCCTTTTTGCCCTGGGGCCTGAATACTGTCAGTCCATCTTTGGGTACAACTATTGCCCACTGTTCTTTTCTATTTATGGTATCTTCTTCAGTTCTGCCCATGAAGTTCCTGTTGCTCTGGTTTCTCCTTTTACTATTCTCCACATTCTTTTTGGCATCCCCACTCTTATATTCCCCAGTCAGAAATATGTCTGACCCCCGTTTGGTTGTGTCTTGAGAATGTGTCCTATCTATCTCCACTTTTTTCTATGTAATCAATGAAGAGTACAGGAATGACAGTGCAGAAATCAAAATAGGCAAACAGTATCAAGATGGGACAGGATACCATGTGTTAACAAGTAGCGTTCAATTTACAAGTGTATTGAATTGCAGAGAATTATCTTGATATTTTGGTAGTAAAATTTCAGTTACTAGAGAAGGAATTTACCAAACAAAACTGATGTTGCAGTAATGATATTTTATTTTGTTGGTGTGTCCTGCATGCAAAAACATCTGAAGTATGTTAGATGCTCATGCTTGTCTCCTTTGTAGTTTTCGTAAGTTTCATCTTGCACTAAGCTCCAAACCGGTATCATAAGATGCAATTAGGATATGGTTGTACGTAGGGTTGGCAGCCCCACCATTTAAAACAAAGTGCTACAGAAACCATCCCTACAATAGTACATGAAGTCAAATGATGATCGTGGGGGGGCGGGGGGGGGAGGCGGGCGGGGGGGGGGCGGGGGGGGGGGGGGGCGGGGGGGGGGGGGGGAGATCAGGTGCAGTTGTTGCTTTATGTGACATCCTCTCCTTTTCTTTTAGCCATTTGCAACCTTTCTCATAGTGTATGGCTCTCTAGGTATAAATAGAAGAGTTGTCTTCCATATTTACTAGTTGCTATATACAAGCACACCTTTTCTGATGTATACCAGTAATAAGGCCATCACAATAATTACATCCTGAGTGACATTTTATCTCAGGTTTGTGGGAAAACTTTTGCCTAAATAAATTATGCTTACAATTTATTTTGACAACACAACAGTTTCAGGACAACTGACAGTATTGTCTGTATGTTCTCATGCTTTCTTGTTTACAGCTTTCAGGTTCTTGCCTGATTTAGGTGTCATAGTGTGAATGTTTGTAAAGTTGTCAGGATATTTTATTGTTATTTACTGTATTTATTGTTTTGCCACATCTGAATAACTGGGCTGTGTGCTGAGTTTACATAAAACAGAATCATGTAATGTAAAAATGAATCAGTCAAACAAAACCTTAAATCATTTCTTCAGGTTTGCAGAACACAGGTGTTGTCATTATGTATTTCATCATAATATGTTGCTGTTGTGTGTGCATTATATTGTAACATTGTGTACATCATAATAGTACAACATTGTCATTGTGTGTGTCAGAATATGTTAGTGTCATTTTTGCATGACATTGTGCTACAATACTGTAGCTGTGTGTGTGTCATTGTGATACACTGCCATTGTAAATGTCATCAGAATGCAACATTATCATTATGTATGTCATAACAAAAGAACATTGTCATTATGTGCTTACTAATAATGTAATATTACTAAGTTTATTGACACAGTACTGTGTACTGCAAATCTGAAGAAACATTAAAATGAAAAATATTGCAGTGCAGTATTCAGAAGAGGAGAAAGCTGCTTGCAAGTGACCAATATATGTTTACAATATTGTTATCATAAGGAGTCTAACATGGCACCTCCTTGATAGAGAATACAGCCAGCAACACACAACTAAAACCTGTTATAGTCTATGCCTGTTTGGCTCTGCAGCCTGAAAATGGAGTAAAGAATAGTAATACAGTACAATATCTGGCAGTTTATTTTGTGAAAATTTTGTTTTTTATCAAGTTCAAACATTGTGTATATGTTTGAATTTTAGTGTCCTTAAATTAACCAGACCATGAGGTTTTTTATACTTGGTCATGCACCTTAAAATAACCGATGGACCCTGTGTCTAGGTTGAGCCTCACCAAAACAAGGCAAATTTTATTTTAAAAATAAAAAGTCACCTTAGATTTCTGAAGTAAATTTATTTAGCACAATTTTTTTTTTTTAATTAGCAGTAAGGCCATCTCTGTGGATGACTCGCCACAGATATAGCCAAGTAAAAAAAATAAACTTTGTTGCCCATCCCTGACACCTGAGAAACACTACACGAACCGAGTCTTAGACATTTGATAGAGACATTTTGTGACAAATAAATTACATAGATCAACTGGAAAAGTGTGTTTAAACAAATGAACATCTCTTAGTAGATAGTCAAAGATCGGCATACAACACTGTTCTGGACCTTATCAGAAATGAAAAGGTGGACTCTTCTTTCCTGATGAGCCAGGCTGGGCCACACACAAAAATACAACCAATCTAATTTCATTTCCATGATATTTTTGCAAAGTATTGTAGTCAAAGTAGTCTAGTTATAAAACAACTTTTTTTCAAACTTTCACAAAAATTTTCATGGAGTAATGGAATATTAACCATACTGCAATAATAAATATAGTGCATAGCAATAAGAAAACCAGAAACAGTGTGATAAATCTTATGAACTCTAACATACGGGAATTAATAGAATAAACGATATGAATTAATAAAGACATCGTACCGGTAGTTTGAATGTTACATTAGCAGAAATTGTGATGCTGTAAGTTTCTATAAACTGTTATTAGAAACCACAGACAATGGCAGGGTTCTTAAAGCCAGTGTGCATGTGTATATACAAGGTGTCCATAAAGTCTCTTTACAATTTAACAAATTTATTACAAAGGCAATTGATGAGATATCTTAATCAGATTTGTTCTATGTACTCAGTGGTTATCAAAGTTTTTAATCACATACCATAATGTGAGAATCTGGGGATCAGAACACCCCCATGTAACTAGGGAACTTCACCGAGATAGTCCACAGGTGAATGTGTGGTGTGGGATCATATGCAATCGAATCATTGGTTCATTCTTCTTCAACGAGACATCAATTACTGCAAATGTTTACCTTGACCTTTTGACTGAATATGTGGCACCACAACTAGATGACCTTCAACCAACCATCATTTTCCAGCAAGATGGTGCACCACCACATTGGGGACTGCATGTTCGTGGGTTCCTAAATCAAACATTTCCAGACCGGGGGATTGGAAGGGATGGCCCAATTCCCTGGCCACCTCGTTCACCAGATATCACTCCCCTGGACTTCTTTCAATGGGGTTGTGTTAAAGATATCATGTATCGAACAAAGATACGGGACATAACTGACCTAAAGCAAAAGATCACTGATACCATTGCCACCATTGATGAGGCTATGCTACAGCGAACATGGCAAGAAATCGAGTGCCATCTTGATGTGCTTCGTGCAACTAATGGTGCCCATATAGAGGTGTATTAAATGAGGCAAAAAAAACTTCAATATCTACTTCTCATTTTGTAATAATTTCCTATTTTTCGACTCAGGACAGGGCATAACAAACTGAATAAACACATGCACAAGCTACGATTGTCTGCTTCACCACTGTGCACATGTAGATTAAACGAACAAACTGCTGAGCATGTTCTACAGGACTGTCCTCTGTATGACCAGTTAAGAAAGTTATACTGGCCCAATGACTCAACACTAAACTCAAAGCTATATGGAGTTAAAGAGGAACTTCAAACAACAGTCGAATTCATCATGAGAACTCGTCTGACGGTGTAATCATCAAAGATGTGATCGCAAGAAGAAGAAGTAATAATTTCCACATATTTGTCTTTTCATTTGCCTTTGTAATAAATTTGTTAAATTGTAAAGAGACTTTATGGACACCCTGTATATCCTCATTCATTTTCTTTCTCGCTCCTTCTAGAGTATATAGCTACCCATGCAGTTGGTCCCCTAGCAGGAAGTGGGCACCAACCATTCACATGAGCATGCAGCAGTAGTTTGTGTAAGAATGTGTTTTACATGATGAGGTTGCTAGCCCTATTTTTTTTTAATGTACGCCTGCTATAACTCGAGGCGAAATCTCCGGTTAATATGTCTAACCTGAGACTGATTTTACGTGAGTATCCTATTTTCCCTGTACGCTGACAGGTGTCCTCTCGCCAGTCAGGCAGATACTCGCCGTCTTCAGAGAGTACCCATTAGAGCTGGGTCGGCTCAGGAGCCGTTAAGGTTATTCCAGTCCCTGGTCGACAACGCTCCTTCAGATATACTCACCAAGGCTCGAATCAATCCAGTCCAAATCCCGGTAGATGATACTTCTTCAAATGTTCTCGCCCGATCGATCTTGAACCTGGATCACCCGATCGCCAGGGCAGTGTGGTAACCATTACACCAGCGTGCGGCTCCCGCTAGCCCTACGCATAACCTCATATTGGTCACCTTGTAAGACATATTTGAGAGAGCAGTAGTCATTTTCTTTCTATGTCAGTATATACGAGGGGGCTTCAAATGAAAACCTTAAATTTGCGATAGAAATTCGAAACACCATGCCATTGTTATGTAAGTTGGCAGTATTGTTGCTAGTGACAGACTGTTCTCGACTGGGTCAGGCACACCGAGTAGTGACCCCAGAGTCAATTGCTGCAGTTGAACGCACTGTGATGGAAAACCGCCGAGTGACTGTGAATGAAATAGCCGCAATTTTGGATATCAGTCAAGGTTCAGCACACCACATCATCCACAAAGTCTCTGCAAGGTGGGTGCCACGGCAGCTTACTGTGTCACAGAATTCGTGTCACGCCATTTCAGAATTTCCTACTCCACTCGTACATGCTGGAGTGACAGGCATGCATCACCGTACTGGACCTTCATTCGCCGATGAATTTCTATAGGTTTCACCCCTTCGCTGTTCAAAAAACGGATAACAGAACACTGCTCCTCTTTGGTGCATGTCACTAGTGGGGCAGCCATCTTTAAACTCCTACTGTGACGTCATGGGCTTCGTCTGCACCGTGATGCCACCTGCAGGACACTCTTGACGCCCTTAGCAACAATACTGCCAACTTACATGACAATGGCATGGTGTTTTGAAATTCTATTGCAAATTTAAGGTTTTCATTTGAAGCCCTCTCGTATATATATATTCTAAGAATGTGATAAATCTTAAAGTAATCAGACAAGTTTCACAAATAATCAAGTGTTTCTAGCTAATATAATGAGCTACACATTGCTTTTTAACTACACAGCCATATTAAGGTATTTGTATCATGTGACAATTGCAGAGATAGAAGCAGTCATTATATTTAGAAAACTTGATGAAATGTTCATTATCATCAAATATCACATCAGCTGGCGGTCTCAGCCTGAAGTTCCTGGTGTTCTCTATGATAGTATATGTCAATAAATGGGGAGGCTGCTGTAAAACTGGTACGGAAATAAATATATAAATTAAAAAGTAAAATGGTATTGAATAAGTTTTACAAATTAAAGGTACACAGGAAACACGGGACGCTTCAGATGTCACACTTTGTCAGCCACAGCTACAGACAATCAGTTTTATAAATTAACAGTACACAGGAAACATGGGACAATTCAGGTTTGTGGCTGATGAAGGGTGAAACCCGAAATATTTCCTGTGTACCATTAATTTGTAAAACTGATTCCATCCCATTTTATCTTTTAATTTATATATTTATTTGCTCTCTATGAGCTTCATTGTTAATGCTCCTTTATCCTTTCGTGTTAAATTCATGTATTTTTTTTCCTTTGCTATCTTCTTTCTCTCTTACCATCAGTATGATGTTCCAACTCTTCTCTTTTCAACACATGCTTAATAAAGTTTCTGACATTTGAAGTCATTTTTCTTTGCACATTGACCTGTTTCACTCAAATAGATTTTTCTTACTATCTGTACAAGATTCAAGTTTAGTGATAATCGACCATGTGCGTGATTATCTTAACTCCTTTACCTTTAGGAAAGATTATAAATATTTCAGAGTAAACAATAAATCATAATACAAGTAATCAAAAGCAACAGCCTGATAGAACATATTACAGGTTGGTAACTGTAGCGAAATGGTTTCTTTTGAGGGAGAAAGTGTAAGTATGACAGACTTGATGGAAGAATAAAAGATAATATCTAGAGGAAAATCTTCAAGACTGCAGGTTGAATGCACTGTCTCTCCTCGGGAATTAGTCCACTAGAAAACTTTCTTAAAAAAGAGAATTCTGGTGAAACTAACAGGATATTCTCTAGGCGATAAATTCTTGATCCGAGATCCTACAAAGGAATATGTATAGTACATATATTTGGATAAGAGATTTGGTGCCCAGCCACATTAAAAATATCCCGACCCAATAGTGTTTATTAATTATGGCTCTGCCCCCAGGGTGTAGATTTATGTTACTAAAACTATACAACCCATTTAAATATTACAAAGAAAATAACAACAGACTGTTATGTAAAGTTTACAAACATGAAGATAGAATCTCACATTATATTCAAATGTACAACTATTTGTTCCCTAATCTATGAATGGTTCTGAACCATGTCAAAATTAATTTGTCATCATAGGACAATGGGAATATTCTGTAGTGGCTCTGCTGGCATGTTAAATTACTCATCTCTGATGATGCTGAACTTTTGTAGTCTTGTTGCCAGGGGTTCAATCTGTCCGAGCACTCCAGGTCCAGTATGGCAAGTTCTTTTTAGGGTTTCAGAGGATGGCAGGTTGCTTCCTCTGTCTTGACTCAGGGCGCATCACCAGCTGGGATGGATTAAGTCGGCCCTCGAGAACACTGCTTATGGTTAGGTCTCCTGGTATGACAACCTGGTAGGATGCGCTCAATGAACCACTACTGTTGTGTTTTAGAATGACCGGGCTCCTCTCTGTATTTCTTGGGAGCAACCATTCCAGCCGGTCTGCCAGTCTCGGCTGATGCTTTGTGAATCCTGCGCTTCGAGGATCCCGCTTAAATTCTGGTTCTGTTTGGTGGCTTAAACATGTCCCTCCAATTCCAGCTGTATGTTTGGTCGACCTGTTGGGTGGCATTGTTGCAAATTCATCTTGGTCACAGGGATATCAAGTTAACTTCATTTAAACTGGCAGTAGCATCCACTGTGTGCGTGTTTGCAGCGGCAGGCAGGGTTTCTGCCCCTTTGCTGATTTACGTCCAGTTCGTGACACAAAAACAGGTCAACTTCCGGTCTGTTCGTAGGGTGGGGGAATAATTTATTACCATTGGTCGTGAGAATCAGCTAGCGAAGACTGTGAAAGAGAGAGAGAGACTTTTTCATTATAAGAATGAAAAAGATATCTGAAGGGAATTTGTTTACAATCTAGCGAGAGATTTTAAAAGGAATAAAATAATAGACAGAAGAAAAAGTTGGTGAGAAGTCGTTCCACGACAGTAACCCAGAATCCAAACTTCCAAAAACTGAAATATTCTGAAAATCAAAAGTTTTTTGGCCAACTTTTGGGTGATTTTCAAACCAATTTTTTGGCTACTATTTGGGCTACTTTGGGCGAAAACCAAAAAAATATGATTTCCAAAACACAGCCATCAGGGAGCATTTTGGATTCTGGGTTACCAACCTGTATAATAAATAAAAAACATGAACTTGTTGGATGAACTCAAAAGTATAATAAAGCATAGGCATGCAAGAAAATATGTATTCTGGTCACTTAGTTCATTTATTGACTCAGAAATAGTTCAGTGTTGAAGTCCCATGTTCTTTTTCCAAACAACATGTAAGCGTAGCAAATTTATTCAAGTGAAAGACCAGACCAAAGTGTTCTTAAGGAGAAAATAAATATTTCAGCCATTTATTCTTTGTGTTTGCTTCTAACTTGGCTTTTCTGCACTGTGGTTCAAGAAATTTTAAATATATTTTCAAGATCATTTTCTCCCTGATAAATAATAAAACCCCCAAAAAAAATTTAACAAAATTCAGCTCTTACTGATTTTTTTTTAAATAGAGCAACTGTAATTTAACCTGAATATAAACAAATTTTAACCGGCAACAGATTCTTGTGAATTGATATCTGCAAATGTTTAGGACAACAGCTGAGCATTCAGTTGGCTTTCAAGGATACTGAAATATAAAAATAAATGTGGTAAATTTGATAGTTGTGATTTAATCAGACAGTAATTGTATGCGCTAAATTTATTGTAAAAAGTTTATTTGCAAAGTAGTGACCAGTAACTGTGTATAAGTGTAAGTAGCAATACATTGGGAATATTAATTATATAACAGTATAACTTAATATTAACATAATTATCTACCATATTTTAATGCATGATGTTTATAACAACTAATCTCTTGGAGCATTTAATGTTTTTGTTGGATAAGATGTCAGATGTTTCTAGTATATGTGTACCACAATAATATTGTATATGGCTGCTGGCCAAGTGTTTGATAATGAACTGCATTTTATGAAATGCATTTTATAGTTTTGCTGTTCATTACTTAGAGAGATGAAACAAATCAAGACAGTACTGAGATTGTGAATCTGTATTTAGATTCCTACTTCCATTGCTATGTAGTCTTGATTGATTACTTTCAGTGTGTCTCTATCTGTGCAGCTTTCACTTCTGATCAGAAATGCTGGCCAGTTGTAAAATTTAATTATGTTTGTTTTCATTTCAGGGAACAGTCTGCGGTTACCCTGAGTTATTTTAACGTTGTTGAATCTTGTTTTTGCTAGAATCCAAACAAAAAAGGGAAATTTAAATATTTCAGTTGTATTTAATATTTCTGTGCTAAAGATGATTAAGCCATGAAATGAGAACAGCGATCCTCAAAAATGATACAACTCCATGAAATAAAAAGTAATTCATCATTTCTGACTTAGCGACAAGCATACACAATTGTTAATTTGGTAATAATTATCCATTGTGAGATATTATGTATTTTATTAAACTTCACCTTCTCTGCTCTAAGATGATTTAAGTTACATGCATCAGAAATGATCTTTCACATTTTAAAATTCTGAAGTAAATTTTCACCAAATTTTTCTATTTTGATATTTTTATTTACTGTTACAAAGGTAATTTTTGTGATAGGAGTAATATGTGACATGTTACAGATTTTCTTATGCCACTTCACACACAGGTTGTTTGTGGACAAAGATGTTCCTGTATCAAAGTGAAAGTGTTAACAATGACAGTAAAAAAAAAAAAAGAATCCAGTCATGTTCATTGTGTGGCAGTTCTGAGAGTTCTGTAGAGAAAGTGACAAAAACATTTTCAAAATAATGATACATAAAAAAGAACAGTTAACAGGAACTATGTTTGTGAGAGAGATGCCATGTTATGAATGCTTCGTGAGACAGACATGCTATCCTGAACTTTCAACAATAAGAAAAGATACAAATACAAAGAACAAGAACAGTTTCACAGGTAGTGTTATAAAGTGAGGTAAGAACACCAGTACTGTGGAAACACATTATACATGAGGAGTCAGTTATTCTGGAGAAATATGATCAGGAAGAGAGATCATCTAGAGAGAAGGTATAGGGTAGACTTGATGTTCTCAGACAGCAATTATTATATTAGTTCAGTGACGTATATTTATTTCTTGTCTCCCTTAATGTGCAATGAGCAAATTGAAAAGTCCAAGAGTTCCTAGTGTTTGAGAATGTCATAAATCCTTGCTACAATATTTCAAGCAATGGGCAGAATTTCTGCTCAGGTTTTCTATTAGCTGAATATACTTTCTTTGTTACATTAAGTGGCTTTCATTGATTCATTAAGTGGCTTTACGTTGATGTATTAAGTGACTTCACATATAAGTCATATACCGTTCTTGTAAGTGACATTTCTTTTCCATTTCAAGCTATAAGAAACCTCACTCATATTTTAATTACAAAAATCTTGAACTTTAAATTGTGAAATTGAATGGCAATATTTTTGACACCAGTGCTTTGACCATACTATTATTACAAATTTGTGCATAGTCTGTGTTCTTATATTTAGAAGTTTACTTGTGAACACTGACAATTGTGTGATCATAATCTATGTTGTTAATTTGCTTTATAAATGCCTAGCTACAGTCTGATTACATTATTAATAAATATATGCTTGTAGCTTTTAATTCTAGCTTGAAGTCAGTTCTTGCCAAACATTATAAATTCTGTTTTAAACCAAAAAATTTACAAAAATATACCTATTTTATTTCTTATTGACTCAAAGCTAATACATATAAATGTAAAATTATTTTGATTATAATATCTTCTCAATGAAGGTTTTGTAATAGATTAGCATCACCTGTAGTAGCATTTCACAGAAATTGACATGAAGTGTCTTTTCTGGCGGGTCAGATTATTTCACTTCTGAACATGTTCATATGCTACTGTATCTTCTGTTTAAGCCAATTTTAATTAACCACATGTAAAAAATATACAACTTTACTCAATTATTATTTTATTTATATGTAGTTATTATTTTAAATCTGTAGTTGTTTTGTTTATGTATAGTTGTTGTGTTGATATTTGTTGTTGCTTGTAACAATGTTATGAATAGAGGTGGTCTGGGCATGTTTTATTTATATTTTAATAAGATTTTTTTTCATGATCACACAAAACTAATTGGATGTTGCATATTACACATGAACAAAAATATTAAATGTATTAATAAGTACTACATTCAGCTTCTTTGTATTTTGAATATGTGCCAGCTTCATGCCAATATAATGTCTGCATTTCTTCACAATTTTTGCATTTAAACATGTAATGAAAGCATTGTCTTCATGAAAGAATTGTCATTTTTTTATACAATAAATCTTTTTTTTTTCAAACTACAGTTCTGTCTTGTATTTTTACTACATTTTAAACATTATCTACAGTTCTTTTAATACTTTAATAACATCTCTGAAAGATAATATCTTAAGCAGCATTCTGCTGTTCTCTACTAAGAAATGACCTAAACAGATCCATCTCTACCTTCCAACTTGAAGTGTCAAGAACTGAATGGAGAAAAACAGTGGCATGTTGCTTGTTGGGTATCTTTCTGGTGATCCTGAAGTATTTCACTGTTACATTACTAACCAAAAACAGAACCATAAACAGAACCATCTAACCATAAACAGAACCATCTAACCATAAACAGACTCGTTACAGGGGCAATAAGAGATTCTCTTTAGATATTTTAGTAGGCACTCATACTAAACTCTTATTCCATTTCTGTCTCATTTTTTAAATTGTGTAAGAAATGTATGCGCATGATAATGACATCAAGAAGCAGTTAGCTATAACATTGTTTTTGTAAAATAGCAAATCATTGAATGTCAGACATGTCCAGTGTAGTTCCTGGGGGGGGGGGGGGGGGGGGGGGGGGGGGGAGGGCTCTCACAAGAGACAAAGAAAGGCTAGGACCAGGCCTATCATACAAGATGATTAATGTCATGTTGTGCATTAGGCTGGCAACCTCATGTAAAACATGTCAGGGGACATGCCTCATGGCAGCGGTGATCTTCCCTCCACAGATTTCGATTGTGTATGCTCTCTATCAGTTCTGTTGTTGATATCTTTCCATGCCATATTATCAAGCTACCCATTATCTTTTCTCTGTGCCCTCCTTTCCTTCATTTTACCTTTTATTTTTCCCAAGGTTGTAATTTTTTTGAGTTTTGCTTGTCTCGTCACATCTCATGTGAAAGTGAATTGTCTGACTCTCTATATTTGTTATTACATCTTTTAATTCAATAGCTCTACTCAAGCTTTCTACATTAGTTATCTGAACCATCCAAGGGATTATTAACATTTTTCTGAAACACCACAAGTCTGTTGTCTGCTATGTTTTTTACATTATTTTTGCTCAGTCCAGGATCCACTTCCATACAATAATATTGATCTCAGTGTATCACTTAAAAACAATCTTGTTTTGAGACATAATTGAGTAGCCACGTTTCCCTAACCATGGCACATTCTCTCATTAATGTGCTGCTACACAGAGAACCACATTTTATTATACTACGGGAACAATTACTATATTCAATTTCTTCTTCAACATTGGTCCTTGGCCGCTGACTGACAAAGCAATCAGTAACGCCTGGTGGCATCTTGTAGGGCAGCAATAAACTGTCTACTTTTCTCGGTCGGCAGCCATCCTTTGTAAGGTGCCCCAGCTCTGGTTCATGCTTTTCAAACCTGCTTCCACACTTCTCTGCCAGGTTGCTTTTGGCCGGCCTCTCTTTCACTTTCCTTCTGAAGTCCATAGCATGGCATTTCTGAAGATGGTGTCAGGGTCTCTTCTGAGGTGTGACCAACTTAATTCCAGCGTCTACCCCCTATGATGGTGTGCGTATCTTCTTGGTGGCTCCGAGTTAGCAGTTCTTGGTTGGTGATAGTGTTCCAGAAAATTTGAAGAATTTTTCTTAGGCAGGTTGTGTAGAAAGAGGACAATTTTGACATTTCAAAAGGAAACAGAAAAGTTGTTACTCTGAAGCATTCTGCACCGTATAGAATTCACACAACTCTCATGTATTTTTAATATAGTGTTAGTACTGGCAACGGCTTTTCTGGTTTTTCATTTGATTACTGATGTCTTCCTTTGTTCCGGCATCTAGTGTTACTATGCTTCCTATACATCTAAATGTGTTTGTATTTTCTAGCTTTGGGTCCCTTATTTTTATGGGCGCAGGATTCCTTGCATTGAGTGCCACTTTTGTCTTCTTGAGATTAATTGTATTCACGTTATCCTCACATTATCAGGCATCACAACCCCCAGGAACAATAAAAACAATGAATTAGGCAGCCTGGCAGAAGTACTAATGAAAACCAGTTATGAATTCAAAGAAGTAAAAGTACGCTGAAGCCCTGCCCACTACAATATATATGGAAGTGAGAAGGCACTTACAAAAGAGGGAGGAAGGAAAATCCAAACAGAAGACATGGCTGCATATGACGAGTTAAAAGCAATAATCAGAAATAACTATAGCGAAAAATGACATAAGGAACACCCAGACTCTGATACTACAGAACCGTACTATACATTACCAAGACTCCGATACTACAGAACCATACTATACATTACCAAGACGAAATCAAGTGATAATTTTCAGACTAAGAACCGGCCATTGCAGACTCAAATACTTCTTCTTCCTCGTTCGTCCTGAAAAGGACGCTGGTTGCGTTGTGTCTGTTTACAGCGAAGCTGCGATATCTGCGCCTTTTGGCCGACACATCCAACTTCAGCACGGCATTTTTTTAATGACCGGGTTTGCCTTCCCTCTTCGATCCCTACTCTCTCAGCCAGACTGCACTGTTTCCAGGACCACCACTTGGAGGTGGAGTAGGGTCTTGGTCAGCTCTGGTTCGCTGACGCAAGCAGTCAAGCTATGGGTCGCTGACTGCATTCTCTGTTGCTGCGTCTTTGGGTCCCAGACTCAAATACCAACTGTACAACAAATAAAAATTGGACAGACAGATATGTGCCCATATGGGAAGAACAAACAGACAGTAGAGCACGATCTCCAAAACTGTCAACTAAACGAGATGAGCGGTGTGACAGCATGACCTTCTCCAACCCCAGCTGAGGGGAAAAAACACTGTATGGTGACGAGAGAAACCGGAGACAGACTGTCAGATTTATAAGAGAGAGATAGATGTGGTTAATTGAGAGCGTACAACGAAGAAAAACAAAGAAGTATTCACGTTACACTGACATAATTCACGTTTATAGCAAGACACTATTAATTAGCTGCTAAAATCTGTTATTATATTGTTTGAAAATGCATGCGCCTAGTTCTCAGGGGAGACAAAGATAGAACATGAATACTGCCCCCTCAGGCATGACGTAGCAAGTGACTAAAGTTAAGCTGAGCTTGGTGCTGGCAACCATATTATATAAAACATATTACTACAGAAACCACCTATTGCAAGAGCGCATTATAATGCTATTATGCAGATTTCCTGCAAAAAGACCAGCTTCAACGGTGGTTCCATGGTCCTTTCAGAGCGAAAAGAGATGAGAAGGAGAAATACCTCTGTACATGACAAACTGATGTAATGTCGTGAAATAGCTAGCGAGAAGAGGAGAAATACCTGTACATGACAAACTGATGTAATGTCGTGAAATAGCTTTCATTAACTCATTAACTAGAAACAATGATCGACCACATTTCTCATCAATGCACATTCATACTGACAAACGAAATAGCACATTATTTAAATTAATTTAAATAACTAATGTCAGAAGGTCAAACTTATTCAGAACTCTTGCCCTCGAAACAGCACATTTAAAAACTTCCTGCTTCTAAAGGTAAATTTGTGCGTGTATATCTTTGCGTGTGTGTGTGTGATATGGGCTACACTTCTGGTAGAGATGTTTTGCATCAAACATCATCTACAGCTCCATGTGAATATGTAGGCCTTCAATCAGTTCATGCCACGCACTCCAGTCTTGTATCATCCGCTGAAGTGCTTTCCCGTGTCCTTTTTGTCTTTTTTAAAGTTTTTCTCCTATACTCTTTTCAATGTTCTTTTGGGTTCCCTTGAGTTTTTTTGTTGTTTTTTTTAACCATGAGAATTACATAATAAGGACTGCTTTCAACTATTTTCTTCAAAATGTGTCGGTACAAGCACCCATTTATGAAAATATGTATATTTTTTATTGTTCTTCCAACTATCTCTTCATTAATTCTTTTATGTTGCTGAGAAACTACTGCTGTGGCAATTGACCTTGAAGATGTATACAACAGTATGCACTTTGCAGCCTTAATAATTTGTTTAATAACATTTGAGGGAGCAAAGATGGATATCGGCTGCCTTAACGTTGCAATTTACTCGGCAACATTAACGTCAGAACCAATGCATATATGCCCCTGATTACCCCAGGGTTCTTCACTACGACCGATGCTCTTTAACATCTGCGCAGCAAAAATAGCCAGAATTCCATCAACAGGGTCGGGACAAATACAGTACTTTGCAAAAAAAATGGCAGTCATATTTTCACAACGCAGCACACTCAAAGAAGCAAATAATAATAAAAATTGTATGTCCAGAGGAAGATTGGTATCTCCCCTATCTATTAACAGTGGTTTCAGTACAATATAATGTTGCCTTCTCCAGCAAGGCAAGCCTGGATGTGGCGAAGCATACTTCCCACAAGTGTTTGTAGGTAATTGTGAGTCAGACTGTCCCAGTATTTTTCAGCTACCTTCTTCAATCGTTCAACGTCTCTGAGTCCACTCTTTTTAAAATGATTCTTGAGTAGTGCCCACACGTTTTCAATTGGGTTTAGGTCGGGACTGTTGCTGGGCCACTTCAGCACTATCATATTCTTCTCTTGCAACCATGCTTTGGTGGTATGAGCTGTATGCTTTGGGTAAACTGTGAAAACACACAGTGGGGTGGCACTTCTTGCTGACACCTTTCCCGAAAGATGGAATTTCTGGGTATGTTTCGGCCGCTGGTACACAGGCGTTAACAGAATCTTTCGTGCAAATATTTATTTGAGCAGGATAAGACCAAACAGAACATTCATCTAAAAAAATCACATTGTCCCATGACAAATTTTGGTGTTCGTGGCACCAGTTCAAGCGCAGCTGTTTGTGAGTCTCTGTGAGCAATGGTGACGAAATTACCCATTTTTTTTGTGTGTGTAATTCATCCTGTGTAGCTCCCGGTTGACAGTAGCATTAGATACCTCTGGGCTTTCCAACTCGATCATGCGCTGCCGTATGTTTTCTACACTCTTCATTGGCCCAGACGAACGATTTGGGCGAGACGCCGATGGTCCTTTGTGTCCAAAATTCTTGGCCTCCCACTACCTTCTTTTCGCTCGATTCCATTACCTGCTTTTAATTTACTCACAACTCTGTAGACAGTCCGCTCAGGAATGTTCAAGGTTTTAGAAATGTTGGAACATGTTTGATTTCCTTCATTCCAAAGCTGTGAAATTAACATACACTTTGACTTTGTATCCATTTTCTGCCACTAGCATTAGAAATTGTCGTATGCTCTATTATCAAGGGACTTTACTCTACGCTAATTTTTTTTTTACTTTTGGTACTGTTTGCTCACTTCAGTGGAGTGCAAATTTGGGGCAGAACATGCATATTTAATTAGATTTCAGCTTATTTAGCTGAGCACTATGACTGCCATTTTTTTTTTTTTTTGTTGCAAAGTACTGTATTAACTTTCGCAGATGACACTCATTTAGGGAACTGGCTCGGCGAGGAATCCGGACTCAACGATCAATCCCAACAAGACCTGTCTTATATAGTGCTCCTTGAACAACTCCAAAGTTAAGATAGACATCTCTATCACTTTTCTCAAGGAGCATGGCATTGAAAGGTAGGATAAGCTGAAATAGCTCGTTTGATCGCGTGTTTTCGTGCAGGCACCACGTTCAGCAAGACATACAGAAGTGCAAACGCCGTCTGGCTCTATATCATCACTCACCTAGTCTTGTCAGTAATTGATTATAGGCTGGAAATACTTACGTCATCAAGGTCACACTGTGAACGATTGGAACGCACTCAACACGGTGGAATGCTTATAGTCTTGCGGGAATGCTTATAGTCTTGCGCTATATAAGACATAACCACAGTGTGACGATGAGGTACATGCTTGGATTGCTGTCGATAAGATCCAAGTATACAATGGCCCAGACAAAAGCTTATATCAGGATAACTACAGACAAAAGATACCCCCTACATGGGAACATAGCTGACATCAAAGGAGCAAGAACAAAGACAGGGGTGTCATAGATAGTACATGAAGAGGTGACAGGACAGGTGAACTCAGTTTTTTGTTTTTTTTTTTTAATTTCAAGAAGGGAGCGTGGAAAAAGACGGGGGAGAACTAGATAAACTACCAGCGTCATCATGGGCCTCGTCAGGAAGTTTAGAGATTGGTGCAATTGGAAAGCAGGGCTGGAATTAATCAAACACGAATCGATATGATAAAACACGAAACGAAAGAGAGAAAAAATGACGGATCCCAAAGGCGACGAACTGGAACGAACTACGAACTACGACTTATAGAACATGTAATGTAAGGAGTATTAATGGGAAAGAACAGAGGCTGGTGGAGGAGATGAGGAAAGCGAAACTAGAAATCCTGGCTTTAACGGAAACGAAGAAAAAGGGACAAGGAGTTATGGATCTCGATGGCGACCCATGTCTGCAGAATGGGAGAAGATCCGCTGACACGGCAGGTATGGGAGGTTAAGAGCCAGGGATCCAGACCTCCAGAATGACCCAGAGTCCGCTGGGAGGACAACATTAGACAATCTCTGAAGGACCGTGGCCTAGATTTGAACCATACCAGGAGGAAGACAGCCGATATAGCGCTCTATATACACCTTACGGTAGAAGAGGAACGACTAAGTAAGATAAATGGGGATGATGATGCCAACATATACATTGATGTGTCTGTAGTCCGTGGTGAGAAATCAGGATGGGGCTTCTCGGCTAGAGAAAAAGGGCATGGTCGTCGCTGAATAGAGAGGAGCTTACAAGACAACAAACTGCAGCCTGAGAATGGAGACAGGGGCAGCTACTGCAGCCATAAGCTGGCTGCCTGAAACTCCGTTAACAGTTATTGTGTCAGACCCTCAGTCCATGCTTCGGAAAGGTCAAAATGGATCTACTGTCCTTATCATACAGGGTTAAGGGATCGTCCACATTTCTTCTTCTTCGATCCTTAACCACCGACCGTCAAAGCAGTCAGTGGCCATCACGCCTAGTGGCGTCTTGTAGGGCAACAACAAATTGATTCCACTTTGCACGGTCGGTGGCCATCCTTCGTACAGTGCCCCAACTCTGGTTCATTCTTTGCATCTCAGCCTCCACAGTCCTCCGCCAAGTTGTTTTTGGTCGGCCTCTCTTTCGCTTTCCTTCAGGGGTCCAAAGCATAGCTGTTCTTGTGATGGCATCAGGGTCTCTTCTGAGGACATGACCAACCCAGCTCCAGCGTCTGCCAGCTATGATGGTGTGCATGTCCTCTTGCTTGCTACGAGTAAGCAGATCTTGGTTGGTGATGGTATTCGGCCAAAAGATGCGCTGAATTTTTCTTAGGCATGTTGTGTGAAAAGAGGACAGTTTTGACATTTCCTTCTCTGTGACTCTCCAGCATTCCGCACCATAGAGAAGCACAGAAAGCACGCAACTTTGGTATAATCTTAATTTTGTGCTTGTGCTGTATTGGGAGGACTTCCAAATGTTATTTAGGCTAAAGAAGGCTGTTCTTGCCTTATTCATTCTGATGTTGATGTCTTTGCCTGCCCCACCGTCTGGTGTTACTATGCTTCCTAGGTATGTGAAGGTATCTGTCTGTACCAGTTGCTGATTCCTTACTGATATGGGCTCAGGGTTGCTCACATTGAGCGTCATGACCTCAGACTTCTATAAATTGATGTTCAAGCCCACCTGCTGGCTAAATTTATTAAGTCTATCCGTTTTTTCCTGGATGTGTTGATGTGAATGTGCCAGCAGTGCAATGTCATCTGCATATTCCAGATCTTCCAATGTAGAAAATGTAGTCCATCTTATTCCTCTTGGACTGCCCTCTGTTGTCTGGCGCATCACTCAGTCTATGACTGTTAAAAATAGAGTGGTTGATAAGGGGCATCCCTGTCGTACTCCTGTCTTCACCTCGAAGGTTAGGTTGCTCTGCCCAACACTACACGTAAAGTTGGCATAGAGGCTTTTTATGATTGACACTATGCAGCTTGGAATTCCATAAGCCCTCAGTATTTTCCATAAACTGCCCCTATGTATGCTGTCAAAAGCCTTTTCAAAATCAACAAAATTTATCGTCCACATTTGACGTTACCCAATTTAACACCCAACCCTCCCTCTCCCCCCCCCCCCTTTTCAAATTTCGTCCCATAAACCCAGACCCCCTAATATGACATCACAGATCTCTTCCCCCCCCCCCCCCCCCCTTTCCATTTTACAACTGAAAAGCAACAAAAATCGAATGTAAATTAGTTATTTAGTCATCATCATGACCTTTCAACTCCTTAAGGAGCATATGCTTTATGCCAAGTCTGCCTGTCACGTGCCATCAGCTCAAGATCTTTCCATATCTTCTTTATCCCCTTCACGTCTGTCTCCAGTTGTCTTCTCCGTGTATTCCCTGGATCTTGCTCTGCCTCTCTTACCCTTGATCTATCAGCAAGTTGGCTCAGTCACGTGTGTCCTATCTATCTCCCGCTTCTTCTTCTCATGTCTGGTTCTTCTGGCACTTGTCTGGATCGTGTCGTCAGTTCCGCATTAGTGATCTTGTCATATAACTACAATCCTTCTATTTAGACAAGCACCCATTTATGGATCGTCCGTGGTTAAAGCGAAGGCCTCTCGCGGCCAAGGTAACGGGTTGGAAACACGATGGTATCATGCTACAGTCTATCAGCTGTCAATGGATACCTGACTCCACTCTTGGGTCAGGAACGACAAAGGCAGTGAAGAGAAGTAATCACTTCACCTCTCGAAGCTTGATCTAACATTGTGAAGTCTGTAATTCTTCACTCCCCTACGGCAGTATCTGCTATGAGACTACCGTTTTTTTACTCACTTGTGAAAGTCTGCTGCTTTTTGGTTGTTGTTGTTGTCCATGCCCAGGGCCATACAGTCGGACTTATTTGACCGATGTCGATTGACATTTGAATTGATTCTGATTTTTGTGTTGGACGTGACTTCTTTTGATCTCGATACATTTCTTTGATTTAATCAGACTGTTGTCGCGATGGTGAAACCTGTTATTGCTTTTTTAATCTAGTTTCATACAGCAGAGTATATTTAGTCTGCATTTTGTTTTCTAAGGTTGGTATTACCTTCTTCTTTGCTAAGCAAGTAAAACAACTGAGCAACCTAAGCTGTTATTGAGAGAAAAGGTTTTGACTCGTATTTTCTGAGCCCCTAGCTGAAGGTGATTCAGCAAAACATTAATTTTATAGCTGTATCTGTGTGAGAGGCAGTCACTTCCTCTTTTTGAGGATGGCCTGGATCCTATTTGGTTCCCCCACTCCAGTTCAGCTCATGTATGGCTCCTCGAGTCTGCTTGTGTACGGCAGCGCCACCCCCCGGGCAACGGCTTTGACTGGCCGGCCAAACTACATGAGTAAATTGAAAAAGGGAGGTCCCCCTTAAACAGTACACACAACTGCTGGCCGAACGGGCGGATGATCAATAATATTTTGACAACGGCTTCTAGGGCAGGAGTTGGAAAGGCCTGGTATCGGGCTGAGGGCGCACCATGGACTGTAATGGTAAGCGGCCAGAACCATCCAGAAAGCAATGGCAAACTACTGGATGTACAATGCCAAGAAATCCATAATGGCTAATCTGAATACTACACAAAGATCTGGTGGTGAGGCCCCCAGGCCAGGCAGATCATATTTAACTGGGGAAGAGATCGTTGGCAGCGTCAGTACAGGTAATCGTGATGACGGCCAAAAGCCTGACTGTGTTACCACGGAAAACCATGTCATCGGTCTTAGAAAAATAATCAAAATAGGAACATGGAACGTCAGAAGCTTATACCAAGGAAAACAGTACATAGTGAAGAACGAGATGGAAAGACTAAACATCGATATCCTGGGTATCTCAGAGCACAGATGGTCGGGCCAGGGACACTTTTCGATTCCATCAGGAGGAACATTCATATACTCAGGCAAAGAGAGAGGAGGTCAGAGCGGCGTAGGCTTCTACCTGTCTAAAAGGACAGCTGCCTCACTATTAGGATATAATCCCATAAATGACCGCATTGTCACAATCAGACTGAAAGGAAAAAGAAAGAACATCACAATTATACAAACATATGCGCCAACAGCAGCTGCTGAAGAACAGGAAATTGAAGATTTTTACAATGAACTGCAAAATGCATTAGAGAAAGCAAATAAGCAAGATATTAGGATAATAATGGGAGATTTTAATGCCAAAGTTGGAAACGAAAGATTAGAACATGAAAAAAGAGTGAAAGGAAGTTATGGATTGGGCCAGAGAAATGAGAGAGGAGAACGCTTGACAACATTCTGCCTAGAAAACAACCTAGTCATCACGAATACTCTTTTTATGCAACACCCTAGAAGACTATATACATGGACGTCACCGGACGGAAAAAGCAAGAACCAAATAGATTATATCTTAATACAACAAAGGTGGCGATCTTGTATCTCATCCATCAAGACGTTCCCAGGAGCAGACTGTGACTCCGACCATGAACTTCTTGCTGCAAACTTCAAGATCAAATTGAAAAAAGTCGTTACAAGCGACAAAGTAATACGTTATGACACAAGCGCCATACCAGAAGAGTACAGTGTCGATATTCAGAACAAATTTGACATTCTTATGGCAGTACAGGAGGAAATGACACCAGATGAACTTGCTAATAACATCAGAGATGTATATATTACAAATGCACAGAGGTTAATTCCTAAAAGAAGCATAAAGAGACGAGAATACATCTCAGACGAAACACTGAAGTTGGTGGTAGAGAGAAGAAAAATGAAGTCCAAAAAAGATACAGAAAATCAGGAGTTGTACAAGGAATACACAAAGCAGATTAAAAAACGAGTCAGACAAGACAAACAACAATACATAAACGACACCTGCAGGAAAATAGAGGAAATGCGCGAACAGGGATTGAGTAAGAATATGTTTTCTGAAGTAAGAACATTGAAAAACAGCAACTTTAAATCATCACCTCGAGCAATAAACGACAAGAAAGGCGACACTCTAACAGAACGTAAAGATATTCTGAACAGATGGAAGGAGTACTGTCAAGAAATGTATACGGAAATAAACAAAGCGGCAGATAACAACGTCATGAATGAAGCGGAACGTGAACCAGAACCTACCATAGAGGAAGTCCGGAATGCAATCAAACACTTAAAAAGTGGAAAATCTCCTGGTTGTGATGAAATAACAGCTGAAATGATACAGGCAGGAAGAGAAGGCAGCGCTCGTATATACCATGCATTATGCTGCAAGATCTGGCAAAGCGGAATTTGGCCCAAGGAATGGAAAAGATCAATTTACATACCCTTGCCAAAAAAGGGCAACCTGAAACTGTGCACAAACTACAGAACTATAGCTCTTATAAGCCATGCCAGCAAAATACTTTTACAAATCATAATGAAAAGGATGCAACAAAAGCTAGAAACAGAAATAAATGAAGTACAGGCGGGTTTTCGACCAGGTAGAGGCACTAGGGATCATATATTCAACATGAGGATCATCATAGAAAAGTGTAGAGAATTCAACGTTGACCTACATACTTGTTTCATTGATTACACAAAAGCTTTCGATTGTGTACAACATCAGCAGTTATGGGCTATTATGAAAAATATGGGATTTCCAAACCACCTTATACAACTCATCGCACTGCTGTACTAAGAACAACAGGCAGCCGTAAGAATAGAGGGGGAAACATCAGAATGGTTTGAAGTACAGAAAGGAGTAAGACAAGGCTGTACCCTTTCCCCTTACCTGTTTAACATTTATGCCGAGAATATCATGAGAAGCGTAAGAGATGACCAAGAACACACAGAGTTTGACTCATTTAACATCGGCGGGTACCAGATCCCGGAAATCAGATATGCTGACGACACAGTCCTCCTATCGACCAACCCAGAAGGACTTGAACAATTACTTCTGTCCACCAAAAAAACACAGCGAGGCCCAGAATCTATACCTAAACACCAAGAAGACCAAAGTATTGACAACAGACAAAGTAAAGACCAAACCAGAAATTGAAATTGATAACGAAGAACTGGAAAGTGTCAATGAATTCGAATACTTAGGATCAATCATTAACAGCTCTGGTGACTGTGCAGTAGAAATTAAAAGAAGACTTGCAATTGCTTCACATAAGCTAATACAGATGAAAAACCTATGGCAAGGCACAAGCAAAGAAACAAAGTTACAACTGATCAGAGCATGTATATTCCCAGTAGCAACATACGGCTGCGAGACTTGGACACTCAATAAAACAGTTGCAAAAAAGATTACATCATTCGAAATGAAATGCTACAGAAGGATGTTGAGAATACCCTGGAAAGAAAAAAAGACCAACAGAGAAGTACTGCACTCACTAAATGTACAGGAACATTGGCTCCTAAATACCATCGCAATAAGGAAGTTGAAATTTTTCGGTCACATAAAAAGACATAATAGTCTGGAAAAAACAGTGATGGAAGGCATGGTCCCTGGAAAAAGGGGAAGGGGTCGACCTAGACGACGGTGGACCCAGGACATCACAGAGAGTCTGAACTTGTCTTTGGCTGATGCAGGTCGACTTGCCCAGAATCGTGATGCGTTCAGAGCAGCTGTAATGGAGACAACGTTCTGGAAAGAATACGTCACATGATGATCTGTGTATGTTTATTAAAATGAGTTATACGGGTGCAAATTCACTCAATAAGCAATAAACTCTAGATTTACATATAAACATGTTTAATAATGAATCATTGGTTTAACAGAGTCAAATGAATTCAATTGATTCTATCAAAACAAAACAGTTAAATTTGTCCAAACCAAACCAAGGTTCCAGAATAAGGATGACTTTGTAATATCATCAACTTGTAATATCATCAAATGCTTTTCATAATGGGTAATTTCCTATCTTTCGTACCTTTTTGCTCCGCAGTGAATATGTATAGTTAGGTGTTGTTTCGTAGCGCTAAGGGTTAGGATTAGGGTTAGAATTAGGATTAGGGTTTGTGTTAGGGTTAGTGTTAACCCTAATACTAATCCTAATCTTAACCCTAATCCTAACCCTAACTGCTACGAAACAATACCTAACTATACATATTCACTGCGGAGCAAAAAGGTACGAAAGATAGGAAATTCGAGCATTTTCTGATCACTTTCTGTTTTACGGATGTTTGTGTGTCTTTCCGACATATTCACATTTGTGATCTTGTCATATCATTGCAATGATGTTCTGCGCAATCTCCCATTTTTGAAAGTCTGCATCAGTCTTGTTGTTATCTGCTCTGCTCTCCATATTTTAGAGCCATACAGTAGGACTATCTTGACATGCAAGTTGGAGTTTCTAATTTTGTGTAGGGCTTGATTTCCATAGCAATGAAAGCGCTTGGTTCTTCCTACTATGTCTATATTGCTCCCACGATGTAGGTATATATGATTCCACATATTGTAGGGATTATCTCCCAGTGTTATCTTGGCTATCGTGAGTTAAATTTATTCTTTTAAAGTGACGTGATGGATGTGTTTGTTGTTGTTGTTGAACTGAGGCTGCTGAGCTTCTCGCTCTTTTGCAGCTAATACTTCTTCTTCTTCTTCTTCGTTCGCCCTGAAAAGGACGGTGGTTGCGTTGTGTCTGTTTCCAACGTAGCTGTGATATCTGCACCTTTCGGTCGACACATCCGACTTCTGCACGGCATTTTTTATGACCGGGTTTGCCTTCCCATTGCGATCCGTACTCGCTCAGCCAGCCTGCACTGCTGCAGACTGTTTCCAGGACCACCACGTGGAGGTGGAGCACGGTCTTGACCAGCTCTGGTTCGCTGGTCCTGACGCAGGCAGTCAAGCTATGAGTCCGCTGACTGCGGTCTCTATTGCTGTGTCTTCTTGCAGCTAATACCAAGTTCTGACTTAGGCATATTAAACAACATTAAGTGCGAAAACAGAGAACTCGGAAATGCAGCAATACTACGGGAAGAAGTGGAAGAGGCTATATGTTCGATGAAAGGAGGGAAGTCACCGGGTGTGGATAATATACCAGCAGAGCTCTTGAAATATGGAGGACCAGATATAGTAAAAATCATGACAACAATTTGCCAGAAGATATGGAGTACAAAAAAATGGCCAAAAGAATGGACGCAGTCATTAGTAATACCGCTTCCAAAGAAAGGAATCTAAAAATGTGCAAGAACTACAGAACCATTAGCCTTATTAGTCATCCAAGTAAGGTGATGTTAAGGATACTTTTGAACAGAATAAAACAGAAATCAGAAGAAATCTTGTCAGAGGAACAGGCTGGCTTTAGACCAAAAAGAAGTACCTCAGAACAAATCTTCAATATTAGATTACTGATCGAAAAACATCTCCAGCATCAACATGATTTATACCATAACTTCATCGATTTCACAAAAGCCTTCGATCGAGTCTGGCATGAAGGTTTATGGCAAATAATGAGAAAATTCAATTTTGATACCAACATCATAGATATCATTGAAGCACTATACAAGGACGCAAGCAGTGCTGTTTTTTCAAGCAATGACATTGGAGAATTTTTCAAAACAACTGTAGGAGTTCGCCAGGGATGTATCCTGTCACCAGTGCTCTTTAACATTTATCTAGAACATATTATGCAGGAGGCTCTCTACGATTATAAATCAACCATATCGATTGGAGGCCGACCTCTGTGTAATCTACGTTTTGCTGATGATATTGATCTGATAGCTGGAACAGAATCAGAACTTCAAGACCTTACCTCTAGACTGGAGAAAGTAACAAGAACATATGGGATGGAAATTAATATAGAAAAAAGCAAGATATTGGTGAATAGCCATAAGAAACATGTTCCGACCAACATTACGTTAAATGGGCAAACGTTAGAAGAAGTTAACACCTTTAAATATCTCGGGTCCACTATATGTAGTGATGGAAGATCAAATAAAGAAATCAAGACAAGACTTGAGATGGCCTCAGCTGCCATGACAAGGTTGAATGTGATCTGGAAAAGTAACATCAGTTTTCCTGTGAAGATCAAATTATACAAATCACTTGTATTATCTATTCTCTTGTATGGGTGTGAGGGCTGGACACTCACTGCAGATACAGAGCGAAGGATTCAGGCTTTCGAGCATAAATGTTACAGAAGAATTTTGCGCATTTGCTATAAAGAGCACAAAACAAATGTCTATGTTAGAGAGAAGATAAACACCTATGCAGGCCATCAAGAACCACTTTTGTCAATAGTGAAACGTCGAAAGCTTGCCTGGTTTGGGCATGTAACTCGTCATGACTCCCTTTCGAAAACGATCCTCCAGGGAACAGTCGAAGGTAAACGGAGAAGAGGAAGGCAAAGAAAATCCTGGGCTGATAACATCAAAGAATGGGCAGGACACGGTTTCTCCACACTTGTACGCATTGCTGAGAATAGAGAGCAGTGGAGGACCCTGTCTGCTGATGCTTCCACCATGGCACCCCTACGACCCATGACGGGTTATGGGTTGAGATGATGAGATGATGAATACCAAGTTCAAGACTCCTTGGTATGTAGATACGGGGGGGGGGGGGGGGGGGGATTATACTGTACCGGTACCAAAATAGTGTATTTTTATTTTTTAAAAATTATTAACTCCCCCCCCCCCCCCTTTATTGTCCCATCTACGGTCCTGAGGTCTTTCCTGTGGCTTTTCTGCCATTCCGAAACATATTGAGTTGAAGTCACGAGCTTCAGTTTCTTCATCCTGGCTTGCATTTACAGAATCATCATATATGGTCCCAAGCTAGGAGGAAGGACATTGGCTGTGATTATTCCGACACCTAAAATATTCTTAAACACTTAAGAAAGCAGTGTAGGCGTTGTTACATTTTTTGCAAGTTACAAACAATAGCGCATATTACAAGAAGCTCGAGACAAAATTTAAAAACAAATATATTACAATATTAAAGTCCATGAACACATGCAAAAGTTTAGGAGTTTTTCCTTCAGTAACGTTGAAACGCTTTGTTCGTGAGTCACGCCCTGTGATTCACACGTCCAGGATTACGCATTCTATATTTAGAAGCCAATCATAAAATTGTTACAGTGTTTCCCACTTTTAGGTCAGCAGGAACCAATAATCTTGTTGCAGTTTTTATTTCCTTTAAGTTTCCACAAGATGAGGTAGCCGTTTCCACGTGTACTCTGCGCTGTGTACGCTTTGCATAGTAGGGTACAATTTTACTCTTCTTTGTTTCTTTTTCGAGCTCCAGTTACTACCGGTGTTATTAATAAATAATAGTAATAAATATCTTACTTACTTACTCGTTCCCCTTCTACCGTGAGGTGTAGAGGTTTGGAAGAGAGAGCGCCAGACTATCCTATCGGCTGTCTTCTTCCTGGCCTGGTTCCATTCTAGTCCTCGGTCCTTCAAAGATTGTCTAATGTTGTCCTCCCAGAGAACTCTGGGTCGTCCTGGGAGTCTGGATCCCTGGCTCTTTGTTTCCCATGCTTGTCGTGGTAGCCGATCTTCTCCCATTCTGCAGACATGGCCAAACCATCTTAGTTGGGACCAGTGGCGGCTTTCTTTAATGTGCTGTTGAGCTGCAGCACTCCCTATTAAAAAAAAGGACTGCATACTGTCTCTACTATAATACGTAATCCGTGTGGTGGATTTGATGTTAAGAAATGTTGTTATGTACTCTTAGTGTACCGAATGAGGTCAGCTGTGAAGGTCCCTGAATATAACACATATGATGGTAAGTTTACAGGTACCTTTCTGCTACCACCTCTATGATCTCATTCAGACTTATTCTTTGACTAGAATGTATGATGACTACGTTTGGTGTCTAGGGTTATGAATATGTAGTGTAGTGTTGCATTAACCAACTAAACATATAAACAATTATTTTATTATCCAACACAACACAACAGTACTACGACAATCACATACAAACTACACTTTAAAAGACTATCTTTAGTAAGTCAATGGTTGAATTTTGGGTAAAAGTTAAATATTTTACAATTTATTGTCCTGGTTCTAGTTTGTTTTGAATCAGGACTGACAATCAAAAGTGAAATCAAAAGAATTATTTACATCAGTTAAATAACACCATGGATCTTCTGTCCATAATACAAATGTTATTATATTATAAGTGTGTAGATGTAGTTTTCTAACTTAGGTTAATACTGGTATATAATGGTAGGTTGTTGGTTAACATCACGCACTATTGTTTGTTTTCTTTTCATTTGACACTAGTGGAATTTTTTATTAATATTCAGTCTTTATTTTAAACTGAGGTTGAGCTTCCTGGTGCTGAACAGGCACTTATCTTTGAAGGATAACACCGGTAGATCTGTTCATAGGCTCGCTGGACAATCTGTTTCCCTTCTTGAAAGGCAATGGCATCCAGCATGTGCCTGAAATATGCAGACAGTGTCAGGAATCGAACAGCTTCCACGAGCCTGGTACTACGTTAATGTCAGTACCAAAAAAACCTGAAATAAGAAGGTTATTCGTCCTTCTTTATAACAAGTATACAATAATATTCCACAATCAATTACAGGCACAGTACAAACAAACAAATAGGGTCAGCTCTTTATGACAACCTATGTCATCATTATATTTTTAGGTGACAATGTATACCAGTATTCCTCTCCCCTAATGGTTACAACGCCTCTGCAATTCCAGCAGTAATCTTTTTCCATACCATAGGATAGGTGTTATGCTCCTTGATGATAATCATATATAATCTTGTAGTACTACACCTCTCTGATAGTCTATCATATGATGGATCAATCTCTAGGCTCTGCCTAAGTCTGCCATGGACCCACTTACTTACAGTCGTATTGCAGTATCTCACATTCAAACTTTATTTTAAATAAAAGGTTAATAAAATCAATCTTACCACAAATTTCAATGAAATATACACAAGCGAACGATGACTGGCAAACAATTTATGGCACACTTTAGATCTGCCCTGCCAGACTGCTTTCTATAGGTTTGAAAAGCACCATCCTTGTTCATCAGAAAATTTTTTTCAAAATGGCAACGAGCAGTCTACGTTTCCGATAATATATAATGTATGGGCCAATGGGACCATGAACTCATTTATTTTGAATCAAACTTTAAAAAAAAAAAACTCTCAAACTACTATGTTTGTGGTGAAGTGGGATGTTATAAATATTTATAAGGGACTTAGTGTACTGACTGAGATCAGCTGTGAAGGTATATATATATCTAATAAGAGTAGTATATTATATATATAACCTTACTTGCTACCACATATCTATATATCTCAGTCAGAATTATTCTGGAATAGTGTGATGCTACGTTATGTGTCTAGGGTATGAGTATGGTGAAGTGTAAGTCACAACAACAGACAGATAAACAATTTAATTTAATCCACTACTCTTGACAACACGGTGACACTCACATACATATAACACTCTACAAAGATATCTTAAAAGAGTCACTAATAAACTTTCAAATAACAATATGTATTCATTACTGGCATGAATGAATATGTGTCCTGATTCAACTACAAGGGAACCAGGAATCACAATCAATTTAAATTACAAGTTATGTACAGAATGTATTTAATATGAATATTGTAGTGACATATATTATTACAAATGTTCTATGTGTGTCAGTTGTGTAGTAGTAAAATGAGGTAATACTGGTTTTGTTTTGTTCAAGCTCTGTTGGTATTTGTCATCATGACTTCAATAGTTTGTCTTTAGGGACTATTATTGGAGATGTTCACAGTTCCTGATTTTAAGACAAGTAAATTCCCCTCTTAATGTTGATTTTTATAAAGTTATTTCAAGATGAGGGGACATAATGTTGAGCTCAGCTGGCCAACTCTGCTTATCTTTAGTGATGGCGGCAGGAAAGGACTCCTCTGCTCGAATTCTCCTCTGGGCTCAGGAGACACCTCACTGATAGCTAAAAAGACCAAGGAGTATGCTGTCCGACTCTGGATTCAGCAAATCTCTGACCAGGTGCTGCTCACTACCATCAAGACCACTGTCCCACAATTTCATGGAAATAAACACAGATACGTTGATTAGCAATGAATTCTGGCACAAACTGGCACAAATTCCGTTCTGCCTATGTTCCAGGCTTTTATTTTAGCAAAAATGTGAGCTAGCTTCAACGTACTGTCGCTTTATCAAGCTTATTTGAATTAGTGGTCTCGAACTAACGCTCCCAAGTGTGTATATCAGCGAGACTGGCCAATGAGCCACGTTTCGACAAGTGTTTGAAAAAATGTTATCTTTTCCCGTCTCCCCTAACAACCAAGATAGTATTTATAGCCCGACCAATCGTGGTTAGGCTTTCATTTGTTGCGCTCCAATCAATTTGGAGTTTACATGGTAGGCTATTTATGTAACGTAAGGTTTTTTTCAAACACGTTAAAAAAAAATTTTATGAGCAGAAATGATTTTATGCTGTCAGGCACCCCCAATATTTTATTTTGGGTATAATTTATTAATTCCTGGACTATTTGCGTAACGTTTTACATATTATTTGTCAGCAAACCCTAAGGAACCCAAAAATACTAATTTAAAGGAGCTACGTGGCTGCGTTCAAAATATGCAATTTCTTCTATCTCCTGTTTAGAAGATGTGCTGTCTGGGTACTGTTATGTGTTCAAACGTAAACCCATATAATGTTGTCTTTTCTAATAAGAGTCTGTTATGATTTATAAACCTAACTCTGGGAAAGGGTAGTGTATTTTATCACTGTCCGTCTGAAAAAAAATTAGTGCATGTAGACTTACACGCGTGATGGTAGTAATTGTGTATCGCGCGAAGCGGGTTTAGTGTTCGGCTTTCTGCCTCTCCCTTCTCTTTTTATCCCTTTAGTCCATCTGTTCGTTCGTTTTGGTAACGCAGTATAATTAATGTTAGGGTTAATTTAGGTCATTACGCAGTACGTCTCAATGCTTTTCCAAGAAATACAGCACACGTTTCATTGAAGAAGGCGGGTAATAATACAGTAAGCTTTTACTATCAACGTGAAAGCGTTACAATTTGCAGACGAAGCAGAAAACAAGGGGGATTTCGAGTACATTCTTTGTGACAGCACTGTCATTTTACCATTGCTCTTCTCTTTATTAATTTTATTTGTTAGGCTTTATATTTACCTAATAATTTATATATGTGGATTAGAATATTTCATGACACTTCCCCTCTTAAAACAGACATTATATGTCAGTCCTTTATTCTATATACACATAGAGAAATTTATTATTATTTCTGGGGTTTACGGTGATTCTCATCACACGGATGGCGGCTTAAAAAATCCGCTCCCAGATTGGTTTTTCCAGATATATATTCAATGCTAAAATTATATGGAGCCAGAAGCAAAGACCATCGGAGTAACCTAGAGTTCTCATGCTTAGCCTGTGCTAAAAACGATAAAGGTTTGTGGTCAGTTTGCAACTTAAATGCCTTCCCATATAGATAAATATTGAATTTCTTTATTGCCCATATTACTGCAAGACATTCTTTTTCGCTAGTTGAGTAGTTGATTTCAGCTTTATTCAACTTTCTGCTAGCATATGCCACTGGGCTTAATTCCCCATCCAATGCATCTGATTTCTGTAGTAAAGTTGCACCTAGCCCAATATTACTTGCATCCGTCCTTACTATGAATTCTTGCTTAAGTCAGGTAATTTCAAAATGGGTTTACTTGTGAGCTTTTCCTTCAATTCTTGGTAAGTCATTTCACATTGTGGTGTCCATGTAATGCGATCTGGAAGTCCTTTACGTGTCAATTCCGTTAAAGGTGCACATATGGAATTAAAGTTTTTGATATACTTCTGGTAGAAACCACATAATGAGACAAAGGATCTCACGTCCTTCTTGGTTTGTGGTCTCGGGGCTTTCTGTAGTTTTTCTAAATTCTTTGGGTCAGGGGTCATGTTTCCCTGATAAACTGTGTGTCCCAAAAATTCCAATTCTTTACATCCAACGCAACATTTGGTTGGTCGGGCTGTTAAATTTGCCTCCCTAAGTCGATCAAACAGCATGTTCAGAGAGTCAATGTGTTCCTCAAATGTTTCTGTTGCTATAAGGATATCATCCATAAAATTTGTTATACAGGGATTATTCAGAGGATCCAATAATTTTCTCATCATTCTAGAGAAGACACTAGGCGCATTCTTCAATCCAAATGGCAATCTATTAAACTCATAGTGTCCTTCTGAGGTACTAAAAGCTAGGTATGGTCTAACCTCAGGCTTTACTGGAATCTGATAGTATCCTTTACTCAGATCCACTTTTGAGAAATATTTAGCTTTATTTAGTCTGGCAAACAGCTGATTTGTATCCGGCAATGGATCCACCTGTCCTTCTGTAATAGCATTCAGTCTCCTGTAATCTATACAGAGTCTATGTTCTCCAGAGGGCTTCCTTAAGAGTACCACCCCGGAACTATACGAAGACTCACTGTGCGAAATAATTCCTTCCTTCAATAGATAGTCTATCTCTTCCTTCAAAGCTTTTTCCTTAGCAAACGGAATCGAATATGGTTTCATACAGACAGGTGTGGAGTCTATGAGTTTCATATCATATTCCAATAGGTTTGTATGCCCTGGTTGGTCTGTTAACACCTCTGCATGATTATTTAGAACCTGTTGCACTCTCTCTTTCTGAGTTTTCGTTAAATGTGTACTGATTTTCACCTGTGCTGCTGTCTCACAGGGGTGTAATGGATATTCAAATGATGAAAGTGGTTCCTTTTTCATCTCCATGGCGATGGACAAGGTCAACAAGTGTGTCTCTTCCTGATGTTCTCTTTCCAAATATTTCTTCAGGAGATTCACATGATAGATTTTTTCTTTCCCCTTCTTATCTATCTTATAATTTGTTCTAGACACCTTCTCTAGAACTGTATATGGACCCTGCCATCCAATTTGTAACTTATTCTGACTCCCGGGCAAAAGAAGCAGTACCTTCTCTCCCACAGCCAAATTTCTGTCTTTCGCCTTCCTGTTATAATAGGCAGCATGTTTCTTCCTGGCTTGTTTCAAATTTTCATTGGCAAGTTTCCAGCCAGTTTTTAACCGAGTGGTCAGCTCATTCACATACTGGTATGAAGATGTAATGTTTTCCTCTGCCTTTTCATCAGTCCACGTTCTTAACATAGCTACATATGGACCTTTAATTGTGTGGACCTATTTGTCCATGCACCGGTATGGTCTCTTCCACTTGAAGCTTTATAGTGATGATTTTTCCTCCCAGAATTATCATTCACAAAACGACCGCTACCAATTTTTCTTTTGGGGTTTTCTCCCCTCTTAAAATTCTTGATGAGAGATTTCCTCTCTACATCTTCTTCCTCCAGTTTGTTTAAGTCCGATTGAGGGATTGTCGGCTTATCCTGGGGTAAGACATCTTTTTGCACTCTCCGCATAGTGGCCATTGTAAAACAGTTAAGTGAAGCTTGTCCGTGAAAAGGGGCTTCCCATTCCATTTGGTCCACTTTATCAAATCTATATTTCTTTTTATTGTCAGGCCTAATTTTGCCCCGTGGCGTGTCCAGGTCCTGATCCATGTTCCCACTTGTGGGTGTTCCCTCATGTGCTATACTACACCTTTCTACAAAGTTCTCAATGTCCCATCTTGCTTTGGGCCAATAATAATTGTGAGCCACCTTTTGAATGATGGTACCTATTTTCTCATGGTCCCCATCTGGTTTCACATGTAGGCTCCTTATTAATTCTGTCCTGTATCTTTTTGGAAGAACCAGCTGTCCGTGACCATTGGATCTAGCTCCAGTCTTCCTATACATCAACTTGTTTTTCATGTAAAAATCTCCCTTGCCTGGAGTTGTATGACAAGTTGACAATTTTCTGAAACAAGGCTTGAGTGTTTTATCCCCAGCCTGTGCCTTCCTCATCTCTTCTGGAGTGGTATCTAACATAATATCCTCCTCCTGTCTTGAGGTCGACCTGACCTGAAGGGTTGCCATATACACAGGTTTCCTTCTGCACGGTCAGTGTCATGATTGTCCATCTGACAATTTTTACACCACCTTTTTCCTTGGTTGAAAGATTTTCTTTCATCATATTTCCTTTCATCGAATTGTGGGACTTTATTTTTATTTTCATACCGTGGCCTATCAAATTGGTGCTTACCTTTATTTTGATCCCTAGGATCAAATTTATTAAAGTTCTGTGGTGCCCTAAAGTTGTCCACCTGTTTCTTTTTATTACCTGTTACCTCTGCTTGAGCTGCTTGATACCTTTCAGCAACATTTAGCAACTCACCCAGCCTCTCTGCACCTTGTTCCATGAGAAACTTTCTCAGGTCTGGAGCCATGGACTCTCTTAGTTGCTCTATAAGGACCATTTCCTTAAGATCTTGGGTTTTCCCCAGAGAAGTCCATTTCTCCAAGTATGTCTCTATTCGTGCAGAGAACTGGTGATAGGTTTCACCTGACAGTAGTTTAGCATTCCTAAATTTTTTCCTGTAAAACTCTGCATTCTTTTCATACCTTAACAAAAGAGCCTGCTTTAGCATGTCATAATTTTCCTGATCACCTCTGCTCATTTTTGCAAAAACTTCATAAGCTGCCCCACGAAGTCCCTGAGATAACTTTAAGCTCCACCTTTCTCTCTCCAACCCATACGTGGTAGCTAATAGTTCGTACCTATTTATATAGCTCTCAATATCATCGTCTTTCTCAACAAAATGATCTAAATGAAAATTCATAGCTGAGATTGAGGCTCCTTGAGTAACCGTAGCATCAGAGGCAAAAGGACTGGCACCATTTTCAGGAGCATGGCCTTGAAACTCAAACTCCCTTAGTCGTAACTCATGTTCCCTTTGTAATCTCTTCTCCTCCTTTTCTGCTTCCCTCTCTGCAGCTAATTTCTTCTCTTCTCTTTCTGCAGCCAATCGTTTGTCTTCTCTTTCTGCCTCCAATTTCTTAGCCTCAGCCTCAATCTGCAACCTCTTAATTTCCCTTTCAGCCTCTAACCTTCTTTCGGCTTCAAACCTTCTTTCTTCGCGTTCAATAAATTTGTCACATTCCGTAGTAACATAGGCAACCATAACTTGCCCATCTAATCCTAACTCTTTTGCAGTCTGAACCGCAGCAGATCGAAATTTGGCCAGGTCCGCCATTGTCTATCAGGTAACTTAATACAATGTCTAACCAACAATTCAATCTCTAATGGACAACACAGGCACCGTGAGCTCAACCTTATTTAATTCCACCCAAGGATACCTTTTAATTCTTATATTCCCTGAAGTGAATTACCCCCAAATATTTTTAATAGTTAAAGATTCAAAATCCCAAGAGCGAGACCCCAATATATGTGGTGAAGTGGGATGTTATAAATATTTATAAGGGACTTAGTGTACTGACTGAGATCAGCTGTGAAGGTATATATATATCTAATAAGAGTAGTATATTATATATATAACCTTACTTGCTACCACATATCTCTTATCTCAGTCAGAATTATTCTGGAATAGTGTGATGCTACGTTATGTGTCTAGGGTATGAGTATGGTGAAGTGTAAGTCACAACAACAGACAGATAAACAATTTAATTTAATCCACTACTCTTGACAACACGGTGACACTCACATACATATAACACTCTACAAAGATATCTTAAAAGAGTCACTAATAAACTTTCAAATAACAATATGTATTCATTACTGGCATGAATGAATATGTGTCCTGATTCAACTACAAGGGAACCAGGAATCACAATCAATTTAAATTACAAGTTATGTACAGAATGTATTTAATATGAATATTGTAGTGACATATATTATTACAAATGTTCTATGTGTGTCAGTTGTGTAGTAGTAAAATGAGGTAATACTGGTTTTGTTTTGTTCAAGCTCTGTTGGTATTTGTCATCATGACTTCAATAGTTTGTCTTTAGGGACTATTATTGGAGATGTTCACAGTTCCTGATTTTAAGACAAGTAAATTCCCCTCTTAATGTTGATTTTTATAAAGTTATTTCAAGATGAGGGGACATAATGTTGAGCTCAGCTGGCCAACTCTGCTTATCTTTAGTGATGGCGGCAGGAAAGGACTCCTCTGCTCGAATTCTCCTCTGGGCTCAGGAGACACCTCACTGATAGCTAAAAAGACCAAGGAGTATGCTGTCCGACTCTGGATTCAGCAAATCTCTGACCAGGTGCTGCTCACTACCATCAAGACCACTGTCCCACAATTTCATGGAAATAAACACAGATACGTTGATTAGCAATGAATTCTGGCACAAACTGGCACAAATTCCGTTCTGCCTATGTTCCAGGCTTTTATTTTAGCAAAAATGTGAGCTAGCTTCAACGTACTGTCGCTTTATCAAGCTTATTTGAATTAGTGGTCTCGAACTAACGCTCCCAAGTGTGTATATCAGCGAGACTGGCCAATGAGCCACGTTTCGACAAGTGTTTGAAAAAATGTTATCTTTTCCCGTCTCCCCTAACAACCAAGATAGTATTTATAACCCGACCAATCGTGGTTAGGCTTTCATTTGTTGCGCTCCAATCAATTTGGAGTTTACATGGTAGGCTATTTATGTAACGTAAGGTTTTTTCAAACACGTTATAAAAAAAATTTTATGAGCAGAAATGATTTTATGCTGTCAGGCACCCCCAATATTTTATTTTGGGTATAATTTATTAATTCCTGGACTATTTGCGTAACGTTTTACATATTATTTGTCAGCAAACCCTAAGGAACCCAAAAATACTAATTTAAAGGAGCTACGTGGCTGCGTTCAAAATATGCAATTTCTTCTATCTCCTGTTTAGAAGATGTGCTGTCTGGGTACTGTTATGTGTTCAAACGTAAACCCATATAATGTTGTCTTTTCTAATAAGAGTCTGTTATGATTTATAAACCTAACTCTGGGAAAGGGTAGTGTATTTTATCACTGTCCGTCTGAAAAAAAATTAGTGCATGTAGACTTACACGCGTGATGGTAGTAATTGTGTATCGCGCGAAGCGGGTTTAGTGTTCGGCTTTCTGCCTCTCCCTTCTCTTTTTATCCCTTTAGTCCATCTGTTCGTTCGTTTTGGTAACGCAGTATAATTAATGTTAGGGTTAATTTAGGTCATTACGCAGTACGTCTCAATGCTTTTCCAAGAAATACAGCACACGTTTCATTGAAGAAAGCGGGTAATAATACAGTAAGCTTTTATATCAACGTGAAAGCGTTACAATTTGCAGACGAAGCAGAAAACAAGGGGGATTTCGAGTACATTCTTTGTGACAGCACTGTCATTTTCCCATTGCTCTTCTCTTTATTAATTTTATTTGTTAGGCTTTATATTTACCTAATAATTTATATATGTGGATTAGAATATTTCATGACAATGTTTACTACTGCAAATATATTTTTAGTTTTAGGTCAACCAATCCTATCTCGCCTTCCTTTAAACTACCGCCAATCAAATTACAGGTACCTTTTAGTCCTTATTTCCCCAAAAGCTTTTTTCAAAACATGCTATGAAAAAAATAAGCAGGCATGATTTTTGTTTTCGTCAGTCCGTCTTACAATACATAGTATTTTTGCCAATATCTTGGTTATTTATTGTACTAGTGCTTAACTGACACCATATTATTGCTCAGGAAATCATAAGGCATCCGAATATATAATTTTTATGGCCCTATGTATTATGGTTCATAATTCCATATTTTTTTCTATGTTAGTCGTTCAAATCTAGAAACTGCCACCTGTTCAATTCTTCTTACAACTATTTTCAAACTAAAAACGAGAATCGTCCGTAGTCCGTTAGAATTACGTCATTTTTTAATAAGAGCTAAGGCTGTCTGCGCGACCAAATTGACGAACATTTTTTAGTTTTGTATCGTAATTTGAAAATCGCCCAAGGCTATGTCGCTCGAGTTGGATTTTTGAAATCAACGTGAGACGGCATACCCCAGGTTCTGTCTTTCCATTCCCTCCCCTCTTTTTCTTTTATTCTATCACTCTGTCTTCTTGAACTTGCAAAAGTGTTACATTTAATCTCAAGGACGAATTTGAAAAGACAGTACCCTTCATTCGGCTATTAGGCTTATCAAAACTCGCATACCGGCTGGCGTGGGGAAGAAGACGCTGGACTCAAATTTTATTTTCTATCTTATTTTTGACGTATGCACTATAATATTATTTAATTTAGCTATTGTATTTAGAATATCGTCACAATCCGGACAGACCAAAAAATTGAGGTTACACCGGAAGGGTTGAATACAAAAAAAAAAAATAAAAAAAATAATCTAAGACCGTATCGTGGAGTGCTGTAAACGATTACAGTTCAAGTGACATTGACCTCTTATAAGCGAATGCTTGTTATACACAGCTGCGTTTGGGTTGAATTTATTTAACTCTATGACTCCGGAACAACGCTCTGAGCGTGGTTTTTAGACTATCACGAATGAAAATTAAAGGCACAGGGTGAAAAATAATTGCGGAGTCAAAGAGTTAACAAGTGCTGCAACGAAACACAGCACACGTGGAAATTAAATCTATCGAGCAGGACTGTTTACGTGCGCGTTCACCACAATACCGTAAAACGTTGGTCAATTGCATTGTTTTGAGATTAATTTAATGCTGATATTTTCTTGTGTGCTGAATAATTATAGAAATAAGTGAAGTAACTTACATATTTACAAGAAATTGTTTTTTCGCGATTGTCGTTGGCTGAAAAATGCCGTGTAAAAACACTAGGTCGGTCTCTTCCGATTCTAAAAATTATCCAGACCTCGACTATCGGGAACAGTACATACCAGAGAAAATTTAACAGAGAAATTTTCGAACATCATGACTGGTTGTGTGGCTGTAATGTAAAGAATGCATTATTTTGTTTTCCTTGTTTACTTTTCAACGGTGATACTACATGGACAAAGACAGGCGTAACGGATCTGATACATTTGCATAGCAAGCTTCAGAAACACGAAAATAGCACAGTCCACGTTAGAAACGTTGTAGCATTGGGGATGCTGGGGACAGTGGATATTTCTTCACAGTTAAGCGAGGCATACAAATTAAATATCAATAAACACAATGAAGAGGTGAAAAGAAACAGAAACATTCTCTCAAAAATAATTGACTGCATAAAGTTTTGTGGGAAATTTGAACTTCCACTGCGTGGTCATGATGAAAGTTTGGAGTCTGCTAATCAGGGCGTCTTTAGAGGATTACTAGACTTTGCTTCTAAACTGGATGATACATTGCGAACTCATTTTGAAACTGCCAATGTTTTCAAAGGGCATTCAAAAACAATTCAAAACGAGCTTCTACAATGAATCCTAGAAGTGTGCAGAGCTCAAATTGCTAGCGACATAAGCAAAGCAAAATTCCTTGCTGTTATGACGGACGACACAACAGATGTTGCAGCAACGACACAACAAGTTCTTGTTTTTCGTTATGAGCACGAGGATCAGGTGCACGAAAGATTTTGGGGATTTAACAACCCTATTTCACAGAACGCTCAAGGTCTGTCAGAATACGTTTTACTACAACTGATTTTTATTCTGAAAGATGACTGTACCAAGCTAATAGCTCAAACCTATGACGGTGCCGCTGTAATGAGTGGAGAGAAAGGTGGAGTACAAAGTATAATTAAACAAAAATACCAACATGCTCATTTTATTCACTGTTACGCACACCAGCTAAATCTAATAATGCAAAAAGCTGTATCACAAAATTCAGAAGTGCGTATTTTCTTTCACACATTGTCAGGAATACCTGCATTTTTTTTTTAAGATCACCACAACGACTCTCGGTTCTGCAGAAAAAGTGTAAAAGAATTCCGTCAACATGTAACACTAGGTGGAATTTCAACTCCAGGACTGTTTCCACAGTCTATGAAAACAAAGATGAACTGAAAGAATGTTTTGGTGAGTTGCGCGAGTCAGGTAATTGTGCAACAGTCCAGGCAGCGACTGGACTTCTCCATGTGTTGAATGATACCGATTTCTTGTTTTGGTTTTTCTTCTTCCACCGTATCATGCCACATGTTGATGTTTTGTATGATAAACTTCAAAGCCGCAATACTAATTCTTTGACAGTTTATTCAGCAGTGCAGGATTTTCATCGTGTGATTTCAGGTACGGTATCAGAAATAACATTGACATCTCTGTTAACTTCCACGATTCAGAACAAACAACAGATTCTAAAAAACGTAAAAAGAATATTGATCTAAACAGTCTTGTTAAGGAAGTATGTGATACAATTTGCTTTCAAGCAAAGGAACGATTTGCGTTTACTGGTCATCTTTCCGCAGCGAGATTATTGGTTCCAGAACAATTTCCTCTTTACAGTCGAGAATTCCCGCCAAGAGAACTTGATGAAACTGTAGCGGCATACCCGATGTTGAATAAAGAGAGAGTTCAGACCGAGCTATCCGTACTTTATGAAATGGAAGAGTTTCATCACTTTTCTGGGCCTTTCAAAATTCATGAAATAATTTTTTAAAATGGACTACAAAATTCTCTTGCTGAAGTAAATTGTCTTGTGAAAATCATACAACCCCTATGACGTCAGTAGAACCAGAGAGATGTTTTTCTACACTGAAAAGAATAAAAACTTTCCTACGGAGCACCATCTCTGACAACCCCCTTTCAGCATTAGCCATGCTAAGCATCGAGAGTAAAATGATTGATTCCTGCTGTGATTTCAATGACAGAGTTATTGAAGTTTTTGTAACAAAGAAAGACAGAAAAATGGACTTCGCTTTTAAATAGGTTAGACACATTTGTGTCTGGGTTGGTATTTTACATCTCTTCTTCTTCTTTGATCCATAACCGCCAACCGTCAAAGCAGTCAGCGGCCATCACGCCTGGTGGCGTCTTGTAGGGCAGCAACAAATTGATTCCACTTTGCTCGGTCGGCGGCCATCCTTCGTACAGTGCCCCAACTGTGGTTCATTCTTTGCATCTCAGCTTCCACAGTTCTCCGCCAAGTTGTTTTTGGTCGGCCTCTCTTTCGCTTTCCCTCGGGGGTCCATAGCATAGCTGTTCTTGCGATGGTATCAGGATCCCTTCTGAGGACATGGCCAACCCAACTCCAGCGTCTGCCAGCTATGATGGTGTGCATGTCCTCCTGGTTACTCCGAATAAGTAGTTCTTGGTTGCTGATGGTGTTTGGCCAAAAGATTCGGAGAATTTTCCTTAGGCAGATTGTGTGGAAGGAGGACAGTTTCGACATTTCCTTCTCTGTTACTCTCCAACATTCCGCACCATAGAGAAGCACAGAAAGTACGCAGCTCTCATACAGTCTTAATTTGGTGTTTGTGCTGTACTGGGAAGACTTCCAAATGTTGTTGAGAATAGCAAAGGCTGTTCTCGCTTTATTCATTCTGTTGTTAATGTCCTTGCTTGTTCCGCCGTCAGGTGTTACTATGCTTCCTAGGTAAGTAAATGTGTCTGTCTGTTCTAACTTCTGGTTCCTTACTGTTATTGGCTCAGGATTGCCCACATTTAGTGTCATGACCTCCGTCTTCTTCAGATTGATGTTCAGGCCAACCTGCTGGCCATACTTATTCAGTCTATCAGTTTTGTCTTGAATGTGTTGGTGTGAATGCGCGAGCAGTGCAATGTCATCTGCATATTCCAAATCTTCCAGTGTAGAAAACATTGTCCATCTAATTCCTCTTGGACTGCCCTCTGTTGTCTGGCGCATCACCCAATCTATGACTGTCAAAAATAATGTTGTTGATAAGGGGCATCCCTGTCGTACTCCAGTTTTCACTTCGAAAGTTACATTACTCGATCCAACACTGCACATAAAGTTAGAATAGAGGCTTTTTATAATGGAAACAATGCGGCTGGGAATTCCATAAGCCCTCAGAATTTTCCATAGGCTGTCCCTGTGTATGCTGTCGAAAGCCTTTTCAAAATCAACAAAGTTAATGTACAGCTGTCTCTGCCATTCTGAGCACTGCTCTATAATGTTCCTGAGGGCAAATATATGATCTGCACATCTTCTGTTCTTTCTGAAACCCGCTTGTTCTTTCCTCAGTTTATGGTCAACTGCTTTTGAAATTCTCTGGATGATTATCCTGCCTAGTATTTTGCTGGGAACTGAGAGGAGGGTAATTCCTCTCCAGTTGTTGCAGTCTGCAAGGTCGCCCTTCTTGGGCAATTTGACAATTGTTCCTTTACTCCACTCTGTTGGTGTTGTCTCAGTTTCCCAGACTTGTGCAAATAGTGGTTCTAATAGTTCTGCTGCTAGTTCAGGGTCTGTCTTGAATAGCTCAGCATTCAGATTGTCGTGACCAGGCGCTTTTTCCATTTTTTAGCCCTTTGATAGCTGTGATAATTTCTTCTTTTCGTGGAATGTCTGTATTTACGTCTAAGTCACTTTCAGCCTCAGGAACATTCAGCTGAGTCTCTGGTGGTTCCTTATTCAGTGTTTCTCTGAAGTGCTCTGCCCACCTTGTTTCCTGCCCCTGTGCTGTGGTGATGAGATTTCCTTGCTTGTCTCTTACTAACGTTATGTTGTTTGCACCTCGTTTTCCACTGATAGCTTTAGTTATTTTATAAACTGTGCTTTGTTCATTTCTCAGTGCTGCCTCTTCTGCCTGTCTTGCAAGGTCATCCAGAAATGTCCTTTTGTTAGCACGGGTTTGACGTTTTACTTCCTTGTCCAGCTGATGTACTGTTCACTATATATTGCCTTTAACCTGGGAGACTTAGCTTCTGTTTTCTTCCTTTTCATTTCCTTTCTCTTCGCTATGGTGTTTAGCGTTTCTGGTGTTATCCAGTCTTGGCTCTTTCTTTCCTGGAATCCCAAGCATGACTTGCTGCTTTCTTTATATATTGTTGAGATGGTGTTGAATTTCTGGTCCACATCGTCGGTCTCTGTTCTTTCCTGGCTTTTGGTAATCAGATATCGTCTCTTTGCGTCGACCACAAACGCTTTTCTGGTGAGGGGGTCCTTAAGTTTCGTGATGTTGTATCTTTTCTGTTTGACTGCAACTGGTCCAGCAGCTCTGAGTTTCACCTTCAGTCTTGCTACTACTAGGTGATGATCACTTCCCACATCTGCGCCTCTTCTTACTTTCACGTCTTGTAGTGCATGTCTCCATCTGCCATTGATCATTATGTGATCTATCTGGTTTTTGTCTCGTCCGTTTGGTGATTCCCATGTTAACTTGTGCACTTCTTTGTGTTGAAAAAGTGTTCCTCCGATGACCAGGTTGTTTTGTTAATACTGCAGAAGCTTATTAATTTGTCCCCATTCTCATTTACTGTTCCACTGCCGCATTTCCCCATTACTCTTTCGTTATAATTATTGTGTGTTCCAACTTTCGCATTTAGGTCTCCCATTACTATAATAAGATCGTACCTGGGTACAGTTTCCATTTCCTTTTGTACCTGTTGATAGAACTCGTCCTTGATCTCTTCGTCGCTGTCATTTGTTGGTGCATAACATTGTATAATTGTGGTGTTGGTGAATCTCCCTCTCAGTCTTGCTCTTATTAGTCTGTTGTTAATGGGTTTCCATTCCAGTAGAGACCTTTCCATTCCTTTCTTAAGGATAATGGCTACACCTTCGTTGTGCTGACCGTCCTCTCTACCAGAATAAAGTACTGTTTCCCCTGTAGCTGTTTTTATTCTCCCCATCCCTGTCCATCTGCTCTCGCTTATTCCCAGGATATGTAGTTTGTAATTCCTCATCTCTGCTGTAATCTGTCTCAGCTTTCCTGCCTCGTTCATAGTTCTGACATTCCAAAAACCAATTCTGGTTTCGTGTTTTGCGGTCTGGGCATCCGTTTTCATGCCAGTGGCTTCCTTTCGGCTTTCACCACTGTCAGTCATACGAGCCTGAGACTCCGGATGTCCGTCCCGCATCAAAGTATTTCCATTTATTGCTGTTTCCGTAACGTGTGTGATTTTTTTACACAGACAGGGGTGTCGGCCCTGTGCTAAAACCCCCAACCTGGAGGACCAGGGTACCAGCTTTTGTCTGACCCCTACCCACGCAGACCAGTCCAGCATGGTTGAACCTACCAGGAGTAAAACTCCCACTGGCATAGCTCTGGGGATTGTCAGGGTACACAAGCTGCCATACCACTACAAGGTATAGGTACCATTGATGGCAGGTATTTTACATGGTTGTCACAATTTGTGAGTGTTATGTATAGTATTTTTAATGAATGAACAGTACAGCACCCCTAATGACAACCCCCTGGAACCGCCACTGGTTGAGACTGTTCTACTTGGGTCTGCAGGGGGTGGGATTTTAGGCCTTGACGTATCGTCTGGTTGCGGACCATGTCTCTTCTTGTTACTTCAACCACCTTCCTCATTTCTGAGGTTTGGATCTGGCTTTTGTGGGTTGTAGTCATTGCCCATGACTCGCATCCATGTGTCAAGACTGGGACATAGGTGGAGCGGTATACAGCCATCTTTGTTTTCTTACCAACCTTTCTCTTGCTGAGGAATCCTCGATTTATGGCCTGAAAAAGTCTCCCAGCTGCAGCTTTTCGAGTGGCCAACTCTTCTTTGATGCCTCCCTTTCGGTCTATAATAGCTCCGAGATATTTAAAGTGGTCGACCTGCTCCAGGACCTGTTCTCCCAGCTTAATCTGTTGTCTTCTTTCTTCTCGTGATATCACCATGGATTTTGTTTTAGAGCTGCTATGACCATCCCTCTCTTCTCCAGCTCTTCCTTCCATACTTGCAGGTTGGATTGGAGATGTGCCTCTGATTTAGCAATCAGGGCAACATCATCAGCAAATGCCAGCTCTGAAATACAGACCTGTCTCATCTTCCAGTACCCCACTGAATACTTTTTTGTTCTCTCCTTACATGCCTTGATGACATCGTCCATGAGGAGTATGAAAAGATAAGGTGACAGGATATCACCTTGTCTTACACTAGTGGTGGTCCTAAACTCTTCTGACTTATGGTTTGCTGTCCTCACATAATTTATGCAAGACTTGTAGAAGCTCTGTATAGCATGAATCAGAGGTGCTGGAATGTTCTTCCTTGCCAAACAACCCCAAAGTTTACTCCAGGGGACCCTGTCAAACGCCTTTTCCAGATCTATGAAACAAAGATGGATCTCACTCTTATACCCAAGGGCCTTTCTACTCAGCTGTCTGAGTGTGAAGATGAGGTCTTGAGTACTTTGGTTTGCTCGGAATCCGCACTGGACCTCATCCAATTGTGGCTCAGCTAGGCGTCGGAGTCTCTGCTCTAGGATTCTAGAATAGATTTTACCAGGGCTGTTCTCCAGCATATAACTTAATTTTAGCCCATTCGTGTTGATACATTTATAGCTTTCAGCCATACTATCCCTTTCTGGACTATTTTCCACTATTAGTTGTGTTCTTTGAACTGATTTTCTTAAGGTAATTGATTTATTGGGCTATATTTCTATTGAAGGATACCGGCACTTTATGTTTCATTCTTGTACATTTGTTTGTTTGTTAACCTACGCTGTGATTGTTGTAATCACTAAGGTTTAATAAAATGTACATACTTCATTCTTGTTCAGTTATAAATCTGACGTGCATATTTTGTCTCATAATATCACATTCTAAATATAAATTCTTACAAGTGCTTATTGTTTCTGAAATAAATGTAATAAATTTCCCAAAAAAAGCAGTAACATATTGGTGTAGCGAGAGGAAAGATATAATGCTTGGGATTCCAGGAAAGAAAGAACCAAGATTGGATAACATCAGAAACGTTAAACACCATAGCGAAGAGAAAAGAAATTAAAAGAAAGAAAATAGAAGCAAAGTCTCCCGGGTTAAAGGAAATATATAGCGAACAGTACAGTCAGCTGGACAAGGAATTTAAACGGCAAACCCGAGCCAACAAAAGGCAATTTCTGGACGATCTTAAAAGGCAGGCAGAAGAGGCAGCACTGAGAAATGAACAAAGCACAGTATAAAATAACTAAGACTCAGCGGAAAACGGAGTGCAAACAATATTACGTTAGTAAGAGACAAGCAAGGAAATCTCATCACCACAGTACAGGGGCAGGAAACAAGATGGGCAGAGCACTACGGAGAAACACTGAATAAGGAATCACCAGAGACGCAGCTGAATGTTCATGAGGCTGAAAATGATCTAGACATAAATACAGACATTCCACGAAGAGAAGAAATCATCACTGCTATCTAAAGGGTTAAAGAATGGAAAAGCTACTGGTCACGACAATTTAAATGCTGAGTTATTCAAGGCAGATCCTGATTTGGCAGCAGAACTTTTAGAACCACTATTTGCACAAGTCTGGAAAACAGAGACAACACCAACAGAGTGGCGAAAAGGAATAACTGCCAAATTGCCCAAGAAGTGTGACCTTGCAGGCTGCAACAACTGGAGAGGAATTACTCTCCTCTCAGTTCCCAGTAAAATACTAGGCAGGATAATTATCGAGAGGATTTCAAAAGCAGTAGACCATAAACTGAGGAAAGAACAAGCAGGATTCAGAAAGAACAGAAGATGTGCAGATCATATATTCAACATTAAGAACATTATAGAGCAGTGCTCGGAATGGCAGAGACAGCTATATATTACCTTTGTTGATTTTGAAATGGCATTCACAGGGACAGCCTGAGGGCTTACAGAATTTCCAGCTGCATTGTTTCCATCATTAAAAGCCTCTATGCTAACTTTACATGCAGTGTTGGATTCAGCAATCTTTTGAGGTGAAGACAGGAGTACGACAGGGATGCCCCTTATCAACAACTTTATTCTTGACAGCCACAGACTGAGTGATGCGCCACACAACAGAGGGCAGCCCAAGAGGAATTCGATGGACGTTTTCTACACTGGAAGATCTAAAATATGCTGATGACATTGCACTACTCGCACATTCACTTCAACATATCCAAGAAAAAAACAGATGGACTGAATAAGTATAGCCAGCAGGTGGGTCTGAACATCAGACTTAAGAAGACAGAAGTCTCGACACTCAATGTGGGCAGTCCTAAGCCCATAACAATAAGTAACCAGAAGCTGGAACAGACGGACACAGTTACATACCTAGGATGCATAGTAACACCAGACGGCGGAACAAGCAAAGACATCAAGAACAGAATGAATAAAGCAAGAACAGCCTTTGCTAGTCTCAACAACATCTGGAAGTCTTCCCAGTACAGCACAAACACCAAATTAAGATTATATGAGAGCTGTGTACTTAATGTGCTTCTCTATGGCGCGGAATGCTGGAGATTAACAGAGAAGGAAATGTCGAAACTGTCCTCCTTCCAAACAAGAAGACGTGCACACCATCATAGCTGGCAGACGCTGGCTTTTGGTTGGCCAAGTCCTCAGAAGAGACCGGTGCCATCACAAGAACGGTTATGCTATGGACCCCCGAGGGAAAGTGTCACAGATGAAAATAGTGCAGCAGTAATCATCCACTTCTGCCCCTCCCCATCTAGAGTATACTTTTGCTACATGAACGAAGGATTCACCAGTTTAATTAACACGGGGGCCATCTGGCAATCAAGCCCTATGTGAAACAGAGAGCGAAGCGCGGAGCATGGCGTAATAGATTCTTTGATCAGGGGAACACAAGATATTCAGTGAGACGGACCTTGGATTGTAAAACTTTCAGGTGAAAATTGCGTAGCTGATTTTCGGCACGGCGGAGATGATGAAAGTCAAGAGGTGGTAAAATTCCTGTGATTCAAGAAATCGAACGACGAATTGGCTCGGGTCTGGCAGAGGTGTGACTTTCGCATTAGAGAACGATTGAACGGAATTTTTCAATATATACCAATCATGTCTCTCCGATAGCCATGATCAGTTGCCAGAAATCTATCTGAATTCACTAGCTAGTTATAAGATTTCTCGTACAGAGTGAAAATTAATAGATTCCGTGGAATGTTTCATTTTTCTGATTGTGGTAATTTATATACTAGATTTGAAGTGATTTAGTGTGTTTAAAGTTTTCAATATATATTTCACTGAGATTTTCTGTGCTAATTAAATAACTTATAGCTAACTTTCCAGCTGTAAAGTAAATTTAATTACTCGCTATTTTTCCAGTAAGAGATGTTTTAAATTGACTAGTACATACATTAAATAAATGTCTACTGACGGCATATATTATTTACTTCTATCCGTTTTATGTAATTTTTTTTAAATGACTAGTGTTCATATAACGCGTTAACAGAATGATAGGATAAGCTAGACACGTGTGTTTTAAATCTAATTTATAACAGTGGTGAAGAGGTCCTATTTTTAACACGTGTTAGATATGATATTGATAATTTGGTTAAATGTTTATATTCTCTTTTATATAGGCTGATCAAACCTGAGTACTAGCGGCTTGTTTTCTTAAGGCCATATGAACTTATGATCATACGAACTTATAATATTATAAGCATCCAAGAATATTTAATATTGATGAGCTTCTTGCTGTGACCTGCGCGGTCCAATTTTCCTCATTTTCCTGAGAGAAACCAGAAATTTACTTATATATATATATATAGTGTGTGAGATATATATATATATATATATATATATATATATATATATATATATATATATATATATATATATATATATATATATATCATCAGCCAACTGTGGCAATATATTGTCAGCAACATTTGGGTAACTTAAATCTAGCGTTTCAGCCACCTGAGGCTAAACCACCTAGGAACTGTATATGTTCTATTTATTCTACATCGGCGATCACCACGCATGAACCTTACTCCAACCAACTGAAGGCATAAATAACTTATTGTATCCAGTACAAATTTCTTCTTCTTCTTCTTCGTTCACCCTCAAATGTCAACTTGAATAAGTTCAAAGAAAGCAGTGGTCAGCCTGAGGCTGTTGATATCTCCGTAGATTTTCTCCAGGAATGGGACTGGTGATGGCCATATGCGTCTTCTCTGTTCCTCATATGTTGGGCACCTTTGAAGCAGGTGTTCAGCAGTCATTTTACCAGTGCCACAGTCACACTCATCCGTAGTTCCTATCTTTAATTTGTTGAACAGATGGTATCTCAATCTGTTACGACCAGTGCGAAGTCTGAAGATTACCACTTGTTCACTTCTGCTGAGCTGGTAATACGGATCATTTTTTGTGTGGCCTGGATGCTCTTCTTCCCACTTGTGCCTGTATCTGCGCTTGATAAAACTCTTGGACTCCTCATAGGTTATATTTGTGTCCAGCTGAGGAAGTTTTCCCCCTTCCTTTGCCAATCTGTCAGCGTCTTCATTTCCAGGGATGTTGCAGTGAGAAGGGATCCACTGTAGTACAAATTTAACACCGACTCTAGCGACTCCTGTGAAATTTGCAGTCAGCAACTACGGAGAGTCTGGGGCTGGATTTGGCAAACTTAAATTTCACACTAAATGTATATAATACTTAGTGTATTTCCTTGGAATGCCTGCGACAACTACTGGGGTAAGTGCATCTGAAAGTGGCCACTGCGTGTATGTGAATTGAATGAACGGAGAAAGAAACTTATGTCTTTTGTTAACATCATATACTTATATGGTTTCTTCTTTTTTATCTCAATAATCTGATTAGTCACGGGATAGTTTACATTAGGAACCTATTCTTTTCCCATACTGACTATTTCATAACTTATTGTTAACCTTTGATCTTTAGGGTCAATTAACCTCTGTTGGGATCGTCCTTTCTTTTCCTTTACCAGAGGGGAGAACCTATTTGATTAATTTTCATTTTGTCTGTAAACCATGATCTCTTGATGCATATGATTTATGTTGTGATTTTCTATTTATAATAAACTTTATTAAACCTTTAGTTATCGTGTCGGTCAACCCTTATCCACTACATGTTATACATAGTTTGTTTTCACGTTCGTGAGTATCTGTCACAGAATTGTGTGCATGTGAGTGCAGTGTAACTTGTATTTTCGTACAAGAAGAGAAAGTGCGTCCGATTTAAATATCGTCGTCCAGATAGGCTGGATTAGATAAATTATTCTATCCAGAGACTGTCCTTTCTCTTACACGATCACCCTCATGATAAAACTATTTCTTACCCCTTACTTTCACATTGTCATCACTATCACCTCTGCTCAGACAGGGCTATAAACATCTATTACCTATCTGATAAATCATACACGACAGAAAGCGAAACCGACCAAAAACAACTTGGCGGAGAACTGTGGAGGCCGAGATGCGAAGTGTGAATCAGAGCTGGGGCACTGTACGAAGGATGGCCGCCGACCGAACAAAGTGCAAGCCGTTTGTTGCTGGCCTACAAGATGCCACCAGGCGTGATGGCCACTGACTGCTTTGACAGTCGGCGGCTAAGTAGTTTAGTAGACAGTCTGTATGGGTGTTAGATGTAGATATCAAGTGCAGCTCTGGATCTTTCTTCATCATAGCTGTGCGGCAACAGTACACTTTTATAACAATTATTCATCATATTTTAGGACTACTGGATTTGCCTCATCCTCATAATCATCTACAATCTCCACATCAAAGGTCAGCGACAATAGATCTCAATCGTCCGTCTCTTGTCGTGATGATAAACTCTAACAGACATTTGCCTTCAACTCTTCCTTCTGTTATGGTCTTCATTAAGGTGTTATATTTTAGGATCTAACTTCTTCTTCTTCTTCTTCCGTCCTTAGCCAACGACCGGCAAAGCAGTCAGTGGCCATTACGCCTAATGGCGTCTTTAGGGCAACGACAAATCAATCCGTTTGTCGTTGTTTCCGTAATCAAAGTGACTGGCAAACGGGTGATCAGCCCGTTGGGAGCATCTAACTTAGATCTTCATTAATTCTCTTTTCACTCCTAGCTTTTCTAACACCGCTTTATTTGTTTTCTTTTGTGTCCATGAGACGCACCCCATTCTGTTATATGTATATCCACATTTCAAATGCCTCAATTCTTTCTTCCAACTGCTTGGCTTGTTCATTTTTTGACACCATAGAGTAATGAAGGAATATATTCTTCTTCTTCGTACACTCTCAGACGTCCACTTGAATGTTCTCAAAGGCAGTAGTCAGTTTGAGTAAAGCGTTTTCCACGAAGGACCTCCGCCATCACATGATACATACTATATATACATATATAGACACACACACTTTATGACTGTTTTAATTTGAGAAGTTACTTAGTTTTACTTGTGGAGTGTCACAATGGCACCTACACCAGCTGTAACTTGAGGGGCGGTTCAACAGTGGTGATTTTTTTAAAACCCATACATTTCTTTTAATGTAATTTATGTCACATGGTTTCCTTTTTTCAGGGCTGTCTTTGCTAGAGTCAGTCAAACTATTTAATTTTGGCATTCAAACTTTATTTCTAATTCTAACATGGTGTTTTTTTTTTAATTAGTGGCCTGCAGATGTTACACCTGATAGTGTCAAGCTCAAATCTACCCAGCTGTAAATGGGTATATGACTCTGCTTCTTGGAGGAAGGCAGAGAGGAAGGGAACTTGCCACCCCACCTCATAAAACTGGACCTAGTATTGTGAAGTCTCTAACAGTTCACTCCCCTACAGCAGTAAATGCTAAGGGACTACCTTTACCTTAATGGAGCATGATTTATCACTGCAGCTGATTTCTTTCTATGGCAGGCACACATTGTGCTCAAGCACTTAGTCGTGTGCTGGAATAATGCGCTGATATTAGCCAACATTTCCCTTCTTGTACCTCATACATTTTCATAGCTAACCTGATAAAATGCCTTGCTTCGGCCTATAAAATTGACGTTTAATTCATTGGTCTGTTGTGCACTTGTCTTATGATAATGACATCCATGCAGCATCATTAACCACATTTGAACTGTTTATAGATTCGCTAGTTTGTGTTTGTTGCAGTTTTAGTTAAAGAAAGACCTTGAGCTAATGGCATGAAACAGAAGACTTGACATAAGTTTATTGATGGCACGAAACAGGAAGACTTGACATAAGTTTATTGATGGCACGAAACAGGAAGACTTGACATAAGTTTATTGATGGCATGAAACAGAAGACTTGACATAAGTTTATTGATGGCACGAAACAGGAAGACTTGACATAAGTTTATTGATGGCACGAAACAGGAAGACTTGACATAAGTTTATTGATGGCATGAAACAGAAGACTTGACATAAGTTTATTGATGGCACGAAACAGGAAGACTTGACATAAGTTTATTGATGGCATGAAACAGAAGACTTGACATAAGTTTATTGATGGCATGAAACAGGAAGACTTGACATAAGTTTATTGAAGGCCCATGCTCCTTGTTGAGTTGAAAGGTGATCAATATCTCCACCACTACAGATCGTTTTAATGTGTTGCTCATTTTTTCATATCATTAAAAGGAGATAACTATATCGAGAATTTTCTTTCATTTACGCGGTTTCGTTATGGAAGCGATTATTGCCCTTTGCCGGTCATCGGGTACACTTGTCCTCCCACGCGAAATTCAACATTATTATTTTAATAGTTTTGTTTATCACGCTATATATGGATAACACAAAATCTCTTCCACTCCCCCATCTATTATTTTTTGTTTGCTTCTTGAGACTGCCTTTGTGTTGCACGTCATGGTTAAAGAGTTTCATAAAACGTTGCTGTGAGTGTTAATTTTCTGTCCAATAATAGTGTCTTGCAAATTGTTTTTCTATGTCATGCATGATGGTTTCTGGGTTAAATAATCCTTTTCTGAACATTATCCTAATGCTTTTATAGAAATATTTTGGTGTTTTACAATTAAGTTTTGGTATAGGCTTTCCGTGTTTGTTGGTTTTTAAGTTTTATTTTATTTAATGAGCCTTTTGCCATTTTTTCCAGCAAATCTAAGAACAAAAATCATTTTTTTATCTTTGAATTTCTGTCTATTTATCATTTTCTTTTTTTAATTGCTGTTGTAACCTCATCACACTACAGCATATATTGTTTCTACTGTGACCAATTACTTTTGCTCTCCATGATGGTCTTCATCTCCAGAACTGTCAAGCTTTAGCTTGGAAATACTAGTGTTGGCAGTCTTCTTACTTCTATTAATAATATACACAAATTTCACAACATGATCTATTATCTGTTTTGAGTCTTATCACTATTTTCCACCTGTTAGTCATATCTCCACGAAGTGTGTCATAAAAGGACCCAAGAAGGATTGTGCATGGTAGTAGCAGCTTCATCATGAAACAAATTCCTATACAAGCCAGCACTGCTGGTTCACATAACATGGTGCAATGTACGTTTCTTGCCAGGAAGCCAAATACTGTGGTGACCCACTGCTGCATAAGAGTGAAACATCATCTCTGAATGTTTTGGCATGGTACAATACAATACATTGAAACAGAATGGACTTTTTAAAAAAAAAACATACACAAAGACAGAGAAGATAGATAGCATGGACAAGTAAAAACAATAGGACAGCTAAATAGCATTAACAATGGAGACAAACACCTAAGCCTGGTGCATGAAGGATGATGCTGCCATATTTGTTGTCTTTTGCATTAGTTGTCAGAAATATGTTTGTGAATTCCATATTTAAATATAAATTTGCTTTCATTTTTCCAAGCTCTGAGACATTCCACAGGTCAGATTTATTTGCTATTCTGTCATCACCACTTTGTTTCTGTATTTTCATCACAAGCAAGTGGTAAAACTTCAATCCTGCAGATGCTGTTTCATTTTCCTTTGTCACCATTCAGTGTTACCTAAAGTCTCACCCTGCACCTTCTACATAAACATGAAATATTAGTCTATGACAGAGAGAGACGGAGACTCGCATAATTAGCAAAGTGAGCACAACAGCAGCGAATTGATTTGTTTTTTTAAATATACACTAAAATACACAGCCCTTTGATATACGAAGTGGCGTTAAACAAGGCTGTGTTCTGGCTCCGACCCTCTTCGGAATCTTCTTTGCCTTACTCTTGAAACATGCATTCAGAGATGCAACTGAAGGACTATGCCTTCACACTAGGTCAGATGGCCGTCTGTTTAATCTTTCAAGGCTGAAGGCAAAAACAAAAATCAGAAGGGTCACTATAAGAGACTTGTTGTTCGCTGATGATGCTGCAGTCGTCACTCAAAGCCAACAGGAGCTTCAGAGCTTGCCTTGATGAATCGCTTCACTAAAGCATGCAAGGACTTTGGCCTCACAATAAGTCTAAAGAAAACGAATGTGCTGAGTCAGGATGTGGGTGCTGCACCAGTTATCACTATCGATAACTATGAATTGGCAGTGGTGCACCACTTCACATACATAGGGTCTACCATCAATGACAAACTCTCACTGGATACAGAAATCGACAGCCGCATTGGCAAAGCTGCAGCTACCTTTGCCCGCCTCACATCGCGTGTTTGGGGAAACTCTAAACTCACAATGAAGACCAAAGCTGCGGTATATAATGCCTGCATCACCAGCACACTCCTATATGGCAGCGAGACCTGGACGACCTATGCTAAGCAAGAAAGAAGGCTCAATACCTTCCATTTGCGGTGTCTACGCCGCATCCTCGGCATCTCGTGGAAAGATAAAGTGACAAATGTCAAGGTGTTGTCATGTGCTGGCCTTCAAAGTATGTATACGCTTCTTAGACAGCGCAAACTTCGCTGGCTTGGCCATGTTCGCCGCATGGAAGATGGTCGCATCCCAAAAGATATCTTCTACGGACAATTAGCAGATGGCAAGAGAACAGTTAGGCGACCACAGCTGAGGTTCAAAGATGTGTGCAAGAGAGATATGAGGGCACTGGACATGGATCCAGCAACATGGGAGGATGAAGCTGCCGATCGCACTAAGTGGCGATGCTATTTACGGCGCCACCTCAGATTTGGGCGAAGAGAGGCTCACACAAGAAGCAGAGGTGAGGAGAAAACGTCGAAAGGAGCACCAGGAAAATAAGCAGCTGAGGGCTGTCACCTCAGGGGTGCATTCCCATAGTCAGTTATGACTGAAGGGGCTATTATTATTACTATTATTATTATTACACTAAAATTCCACAAAATTTTACAAACATCTGTAACAACAGTTTATTAAAACAAATCAGTTAAAGCACTCCATTCTTTATGGTTAGAACTAAAGTATATGTCCTATTACACAATGATAGTCCATCAAAAAATGTACTGTAATGCACACAAAACCACTGCTTCTTTCTAGACTCCTCACTCTCACTTTCATATCGAACAGATTCATAAATTCTCATTCATAGTAATTTGTCTTACCAACTAAGAAATACAATTCAAAGAAAAAAAATAACATACTGAGAATTAAAAAAAGTAAGACAAATTAATGCAGACACAGCATATTCTTTTCTACTCAATTTTCCTTGTACACTTACATTACCCATTGATTTTTTAATGTGCAGCACAGCTGATATACGGTGAAGTGTAACAGGTGTAGACATTTAATTAATGTTAGGGGGGAGGAATTAATGTGGTGTACTGGAAAATCAAATATCTGAAAATGTGTATATCATTCAGTGCGAACCAAAGTCATGAAAAACAAAATGTGACCTGCATTAGTTTTCATCAACACTGTAGGCGTTATTAGTCCCAGCTATCAGACATGACTGTAATTAGGTAATGTTTAAAGTGACAATTCTACCTACTCAGTGATAAAGAACAGTACACTGCATTTGGAATTTCTGTACAACATGTGTCCCATTAGTAAACTAATAAATCTGTTACATTCAGCTCACGGCAACAGATCCACCCACCACATTCATTATTGTTTTAAAAAAATATATGTAACAATCCAGATTTAAGGCACTTGTCTCAGTTATAATGCCTGAATTCACAAGTTCATGAACATAAAGTGATGCAGATCAGCGAGTTCAGTAATCAAATGAACAAGGACCAAACATCGTAAGTACGTTATGCTAAAGTGTTGACTGATCCAGTTAGTAACTGCCAGTCCAAAATACACTGCTGCACTCATCCACCATGTTTCAAGCGCCAGTGCTTGCCAGTGAGTGGTCACTGCTGACTGCCCAGTTAGTTATGAGATATTCATTGTCACCAGTGGGGGTTGATGACATTTTCGTAGCTGAGCAAATTATGTCCACGACCTGTGGTTTTTCCAGTACTTTGGAGGCTTCGGTTGTGAAGCTCTGATGTGAAAAAAAATGATGTAATACTGGAAGCATCAATCTGGGAGGTGTATAACTGGTTTTGGAAAAATGTCACTCAACATAACTGCATCATGATAACCACAAACAAAAGTGTCTGCTTCACTGTTTCCGTCCATTGGATTTTCCACAAGCAGACATTGCAGAGTTGTTGATGCAACCTCTGCATATTCAGGGCAACCCTTGAGCATGGCAACATCACCAGTTGAAATCTCTGGCAAAACACACAGCATGACCCGATTTGGTGAACTGCAAAAACAAAATAAAAATATGAAGTAGAGTAAATTAAAAATCAACTCAATAATAAAACTAGGAGTCGCGGTAGCATAGTGGTTAGTGCACTGGCTTCCTTGCTCAGTGGTCCATGGTTTGATCCCCAGATGAGGTGAGATTTTTTTAGGCCACAAACGGCTCCTGGGTCTACCCAGCCCCTATTGGGTACCAGAGCAACTTCTGGGAAGGTTAAGGCGGCCGGCGTGATGCTGACCACATCACCCCTAGTGTGCCGATGGCCAAGAAAATATGGGCCTAACACCATATTCCCAATATGCCTCAATGGGCATGTAACGGGATCCTTTTCCTCCAATAATAAAACTGCCAGATTATCACTAGAATGTTTCAATGCCAGCTCAGTCAATAAACTCCTACTATAGGTTGAAATAGTCAGTCATACGAGCCTCAGACTCCGGATGTCCGTCCCGCAGCAAAGTTTGTTTATTCGTTGTTGTTTCCGTAACTTCAATTTTTTTTTACACAGACAGGGGTGTCAGCCCTATGCTAAAACCCCCAAATCTACCCAGTGTCTGCTTTCGTCTGACCCCTGCCCGACCGAGCAAAGTGGAATCAATTTGTTGTTGCCCTACAAGACGCCACTAGGCGTGATGGCCACTGACTGCTTTGACGGTCGGCGACTAAGGATCAAAGAAGAAGAAGAATAGGTTGAAACATAGATCTGTAAAGACATGCCACCATGTTGCCCACATGGTTATCGATACGGTACAGCCTCAATGTTTGTCAGGCATGTGTTCAAAAGCTCGAAAATATGGTTTGAGTTAGTTTTAGAGGCTATGTTTTAACATAGTTGAAGCAAAACTGCAGAGTTCTACCCTAGTATATTACATACCAACTACCTGCAAAGTCAATAAGAAAAATAAAATAAAATTACTTACCTACTAAGCAGTTTGGCACAATCAAAAACACCCATAGTTAATCTATGTTGGCACAGGGCTTGTTTCAACGTAATCGCCAGAGCTTCACTAATGATCAGCCAGGTTCTGGAAAAGGAATTAATGCAAAGGTTATGTTACTACACCCAAGGTTTATTCAAACAAAATAACACACATTATTATTCTTAACACGTTGCATGTGCAAATGTAATACTTATAATAGGGTGGTAAAGGTAAAGGATCCCGTTACACGCCCATTGAGGCATATTGGGAATATGGTGTTAGGCCCATATTTTCTTGACCGTCAGCACACTAGGGGTGATGTGGTCAGCATCACGCCGACCGCCTTAACCTTCCAAGAGTTGCTCTGGTAGCCTACCCAATTCATGAGGCTGGGTTTACCCCGGAGCCATGTGCGGTCTAAAAAAAATCCCACTTCATATGGGTATCAAACCATGGACCACTGTGCTAGGAAGCCAGTGAATACTTATAATAACCTGGGCTTATTCTTAGAATGTTAAAAGTTGTGGGTAGTGGCAGACTGCTTGTCATGTACAAAGGTCTGATGCATGAACAAGATAACTATGGTTAAGACTGTCGCTGATAAGAAAGTTATGTTTACATGTGACATAGGTCTATATATTTATTATACAAGTCTGTTCTCAATCATAAATTCAAAAGAAAGCAAGGTTTGCTTTACATGCAACTTTTAATCATGATTTGCATTAGGGCCTACCCTATAGGCCTAAAAAAGTTAGTTGCTTATCCTTTACAGGACGTGGCAATCAACCCCAGCTTTTATTGGCTGTTTGTGATTTTTCTAGGCAATTTTTACGTTCAGTAGTTTGCCATTGCTTTCTGAACGGTACGGCGCTTATACCATTGTTAAAAATCCACACAAAGCGATCTGCTACCAAACCGCCTGCAGCAGGTTTCGAACCTGGTATATCTGGATTATGAAACTGCGTTCATATCCATTAGGCCACAGACGCCGACTCCTATAGGCCTACTCAACATAATATAACATTATGTCATCCCTTGTCAAAACTGGGCAACTGATATTCTAAATAACTCAAACTATTTTTTTTTTAAGTCTCATAAACATATCTTAAAAATTGCCACAAAACGTCACTTGTTCTGTCTTTCGGCAAACTCGTTAGTGAAGAGTTACAACTGTGTGATCCACTGAGCCTACATTTCAAAAATGTGATATTTTCCATTATTTTTAAAAGCTTTCTTTAGATCTGACAAAGACAACTTTTATGCAGTCTACACTCGTAAGCATTTCTCAATGTCAGATGTTTACCACTAAGCCTTCATAAGCTGTAGGTGTGTTTACGCGTTTTCGCAATGTGAAACCTTCACTCCTACATAATCGACCTTTTTGACGTGTAGGGTATTGCGAGATGCAGAATCTATTATTAGCCCTAGCAGTCTGAGTGGGCGAATTCGTTCCACGAACACACGACGTAGCACGCTTAAGGGTGTGACATTTTGAAGCTGTGCAATGTAGACCTGCAATTATCGTATCTCTTTTGTAATGTGCAAAACACTGGAAGGCAATATAATGTATTATATTATAATGTGCTGCATAGGCACCTATGCAGCCCCCCCCCCCAACTGCATAGTGAAAGTGAGTCCTTATGACCTAAAATGGGTTTGTCCACGTTGCTAATTGACTAAACTAAAGAAAAGCATTGCACTTGTGTGGTTCTAAGCACATGCATAAAGCTGTCGTTCTAAATGACGATGCAAATACCAATCTACTGCTTGCATAAACGTTGTATAATTACATTTCTGTAGGCCCTACTGTAATTGAGAGAGGAAAAAAAACTGGTAACTTACTTTTGCGTCTTTTCGCCAGTCGGATCACTTCGTTCTCCAAAATCCTCGCTAAGTTTGCTCAAAGAAATTTCTGAGGCCATTAAGAGGGCACACTGAATCTGACTCTCTGTGTACATGTTGCCTGCTTTATTGTTAAAGATAAAATCTTAAAACAGATGCGATCAACAAATGACCACGACTTCGATTACCACACAGTTACTCCAACTTTCGTGAACTGCTTTGTGCAGGAGCTGACGTGAGTTTTATAAAGGAGAGCTTTGCCCTCTGCTGCTTCCGTGGTTCTGATTGGCTGCTGGCTGACCGAATAAACGCTCAGGAAGTTGAACAAAGTCAGCGGGTGCAAAGGCGGTCACGTATTGGCCTAGATGACGGCAGGTCGACTTTGTCGAAGAAACAAAGACGAAAAAACGAATATTATGAAACAATATTATACAGTTCTATCAACATTATTATTTGTCTTTATCATCAAGTCTGAGAAAGCATTGGTTAACATTGCAATAGATGTACGAAGCAACAAAGAAACACTGCCCTGCAACTATAGCTGATCGAAGGTGGTGGTTAACTGTGACCTAGAAACTCGACTCAAAAGTCTGACAAGTTCATGCCTGGGCACGTGGGTGATACTGTATCGTGAGGGCTTTGTATTGAGACCTCTTTGTCCCATGCAAAGAAAGAACACGAGCTTTCCTTGTTCAGCGAAAACAAAGAACGCAATGGCTTTATTTGATACACAAACCCTGCAAATTGGTGCAGAAACCGCCCCTGCAAAAGCACATTTCTTCAGCACAGGCTTCTTAATCTTGTACGGGGGCCAGCTGTAGTGGGTGTTGGATCCATGCTCCATGGGGAGCGGGAAAGCAAATGATGATGGTAAAATGATGATTTTCATCCATCGTAAAATTTAAACAAATCTAAATTTGTCTGCAAAAATATATTCAGGCATACCTGCAACAAAGACATTTGAGCACAATGACCTGCACAAACCCGCTGCTCTTCTCTCCCGCTACTTCCTCAGTCACCCAGATCACTTTGACACAACTGGTGGTAGGGGACATGGCAAATGTAGGACCACCTGTCCATCTCCCGGTTTGTGGCTCTTGTCCAAGACTGTGACCCTCGTTGGTTTATTTTCTGCCCCTGCAGTTCTCGACAAACAAATGGCATGCCGTTGTCAATTTATTTACTATGCTATCCCTTGTTTTGTTTTTTCCGTCCATAAATGCCGTGAAGTCTCGGGAAAGAAGCAGGTTTTGTTATTGTACGAATTGTTTTGTTTTGGCTAGCGTCATGCCACACTTCTTCATTATTTAATTAACATTGTTAATCCTTCTGTATCTCTCTTACACATAGTGTAATCTGCCGCAGAAGACTTATGATGGAATCTTAATTTTGCTACATTCAGACGAGGTGTTCAAATCATTTTATTTGCTGTTCAGCCTAGATATGACTTTTTAAAACTCTATCTCTTATGAATATCTCAGTAGATTACACGCCCGCGTAATGCATTTCGGTGCTTAATGCAAAACAAGATTTTGAGATTTGTGTAGTTGTAAAGCTGCTGGCCATAAATGTCTCTGTATTTGTTGACCGTTATTGTAAAATGCAAAGTGTGCAGTAATATACAAATTATTTTATAGTCTACATGTACTAAACGTGACAAATGGCCAAGTTAAACATTCTGTTTTTCTTATTTCGCGTGCAACAAACATAATTATTGCTTAAAAAAGTTATTTTCAGATCTCACCACCACCTTCTCTTCACGCTCAGAAAAGTCTTAAATGTGACTTAACGCTTTCTTTGTGGTAACATCTGTTGTTGTAATTGTGTTTAACCTTCTGTGCCACGAAACTCTATAGTCTTGTACAATATGTCAGACTGTGTTCTTGTATGTCCACGGCGTGTGCCTGATCTACAAGCACTGTATGGCATATTTCATCATATACCAAGATCTTTTCACAACCCTATCTTAAGGTGAACATGATGCTACATCTCATTCCTTTTCTAAACCCAGACTCGGATTTCCCATTAGGCACTGCTGCAGCCCCCCCCCCCCCCCCCCACCTTTTTGGGTTAAATTCCCTTTTTTCAGCACATTTGAGAATAAGAGTACTTAGGGCCTCGAGCACCTAAACCAAACTGTGTGTATTACTCAATTACGGTTCAACTATATTTTCTGCTGAAGTAATTTGGTATACATCCCCCCCCCCCCACTTTACTAAAAGTTGAGATGCCTCTGATGTCCCACATTATCTTGTTACCTTCCGCCAAGACTGGAACTGTTCTGGCCGTATGTCAATAATCTGCGACTTTTCTTTTCGCCCACGCTTTAGTTAAAAGCTTCTTAACCATTTAGTTCCGATTTCATCACACGCATTTAAGGCTTCTCTTGTTTTTCCTATTCTTCCTGCTGACTTATTTTGTGGGTTATTCTTTAAAACTACTTCTGTTTCATTTGGTGTATATTGTGGTGGGTTTTGATGTTAAAAGATATAATTATTACTTGTCTACAGAGTGAGGTCAGCTATGCAAGTCCCTGAGTCTAATAGTTGATGATGATGTTCTGAGGGTACCTGACTGCTACCACCCTACGACCTCAATCTGCGATATATTTTGAGTCTATTTTATATTCTGGTGTCTGTTTGTTTTATATGGCTTGATGTCTAGGGTAATGCAAAATGTAATGGTGAGTGTATGACAACAAACACAAATTAACTCAATGAAAAGGGATTAAACAAGTCAGTGGTTAAATTTAGAATAGTACGTTACAATTTTAATTTCCTGTACCTCAAATCTTTTTTGGTACAGGAATGTGTAAACTCAAAATGGAATGGAATTATATTTACAGTTTAATTAAGTCTAACGGACAACTTATCCTTAAATGTCAATCTGTAAATGTTTATAACATGGAATCCCCTGATGAAGTACTAGATACTAGGACAGGTCACAATTATGAGGAACGACTTTTCTCATCACTTCCTAAAACTGTTTTATTGCAATAGTGGAGAGTTAATAATGTTAAATGAACAATCATTAAGCCCGTAGAATGTTTGGCTTAACTGAATTTCCTTGAACAATAGTTGATGACTTTCTCAACAATAGTACATTCGTCTCGACAGTGAGACATGGAGACTGCTTCAGCACTCTTGCTTCTGAATATAGGCAAATACACACTGTTGCCTCGAACTTTGCAGCTCCAGTATTACTTTGTGGCACACTGGGTGTTATAGGATGCAACCCTGCAATAAGAGGGTTAAGGCCTCCTAAGTACTTATACATAAATCTCTCCACATCTAACAATTACACATCATTAAACAGTTTAAGATCAGCTTCCTGTGCTAAACAAATAGCTATCGTCCCTATCTTATTCTGTGACTGCTTCATACTCAGGTACTCTTTCAATATCATCAGTTTGATACATTCCTTTCATAGTAAATCATAGTTATTTTACCAAGTCATGTGAAACACTGCGACTTGCCGAAGACGGCCAGTGGTTTGCTGGTCTTACAGTCATAATAGTATACATAAATTTTCAAACAATATGTACCTTCATTGGCTCCATAATTCTACTTAGGCATGCCTGGCTTTTACTAAGAATTTGCAAGCTTCCACAATGGCAAATGTCGCACAACTCCAATTTTTGGTTGGGCGCCTATCTATGTTAGCCTCTACACATCAATAGTACATATACATATCAATAATAATGTTTATCTTACCGCAATCAATGAAATATTACACAAATATAAGGTTAACCGGCGATCAATGGGTCAAGCTGAGATCGCCACTGGCCAGAACAGCAAAGGCAATGGGTCATGAAGTCCTTGTGTCTGATGATAACCTTACTTTTAAAATTTTATCTTCAAGTGGCAACTAAGCGTTAGAAAACGTTCGCTATATCCCCTCGTTAGTTATGCTCCCCTGAACCAATCAGATCAGGGTAAGCCGACTTGACTCTCTTTTCAAAAATACACGTTCAAAAAATGTAACGTCCCCCGATTTTCAAAGTTGTGTGGGGATATCACTGTGTTTGTCTTTCTGTCTTTCATTTTTTATTTTCTACGATATTTTTGTTAATATCTAAGCGATTGTAATGGAGAAAAGTAATTATTAACCAGACGACTGTCTGTCATCTAGCCCTTATGTTTTTATTTCTCTCTTTATCATAGTTTTCATCTTTGTATTTATCCCCTTCAGTTTTTCAAATAACATACTTTTTCTCTACGGTAAGATAATATATCATAATGAGTAATATGATATTCCTAATAACCAAGTATTATCATTTCAGTTGTCAACTGTCCTTTCTTTTCTTATTATTCAATTAGAAAACGATACTGCATCTATGTTTCTTTTGCCACCGTTTTCGCTACCCTTCCCAAGTTGGTAAATCAGTTTCACTTTTACAATGCATACGCTAGCTTAGGTTTTTCTCCTTGTCAATCATCCCTTTATTTTTCCTCTCTCTCTCTCGCTGGTTCTAAGAAAATAAACAAGCGTTTGGCAAGATGCCAACCGTCGTTTATGTTAGATTTAATTTTCAAGATGGAGAGGGACCAAGGCGGTTGGTTTTGAAATGTGGTATCATCGCGTGCATTAGCAAAGTCAAATGTTTTATTCAAACTTTAACGTTAAGGGGAAAAAATTGTGCCATAACAACCGTTTCTAAGGCACTAGTTGATTTTCAAAAGCTAGCCTCTCGTGTTCGTTTTGTGGTACCATAAGCAATTCCTTAACGTCAACTATCGCATTGTGTGCTATTAATAGATTTTTAAAAACGCTTTAGTCAAGGCTTTATTCCTCCCTCTCTCTTTCTTTTATCTATCACTCTTTTTGGGAACGAAACACGTGTTATGTTATTTAAAGTCGTTGGACAGAGCAACGAAAAAGCTAGTGGTGTTGGTATCATTCACTTTGGCGTTAATGATTTTTTTCAAATCCAGCGCGAATCGCAGGCGTGGGCGATGACTTTGGGCAAACACGGGCGGGGTGGTAAATTTACTTGGCGTAGGGGTTAAATATTACTGTATTTGGCGATTGTATCACTGATCTCGCTACATATATGAATAGCTCGTGTTCACATTTGATCAGACAGATTATGGCATTTTCTTGTTATTCAATTGGATTGAGGAAATCCTGAAAATGTTTTTGACCATTCGACTTTTTTTTTTTCTACTCAGTACTGACTTTCCATTTTTGTCTTTAGCGATGGTGATGAGTTAACCTGTCAAACCCGTTGTCAAAGCTTTAATATTTGTCACTTCTTCTTCTTTCTTTGATCCTTAGCCGCCGACCGTCTAAGCAGTCAGTGGCCATCACGCCTAGTGGCGTCTTGTAGGGCAACAACAAATTGATTCCACTTTGCTCGGTCGGTGGCCATCCTTCGTACAGTGCCCCAACTCTGGTTCATTCTTTGCATCTCAGCCTCCACAGTCCTCCGCCAGGTTGTTTTTGGTCGGCCGCTCTTTCGTTTTCCTTTAGGGGTCCAAAGCATAGCTGTTCTTGTGATGGCATCGGGGTCTCTTCTGAGGACATGGCCAACCCAGCTCCAGCGTCTGCCAGCTATGATGGTGTGCATGTCCTCTTGCTTGCTACGAGTAAGCAGATCTTGGTTAGTGATGGTATTTGGCCAAAAGATTCGGTGAATTTTTCTTAGGCATTTTGTGTGAAAAGAGGACAATTTCGACATTTCCTTCTCTGTAACTCTCTAGCATTCCGCACCATAGAGAAGCACAGAAAGCACACAGCTCTGATATAATCTTAATTTTGTGCTTGTGCTGTATTGGGAGGACTTCCAGATGTTGTTTAGGCTAAAGAAGGCTGTTCTTGCCTTATTCATTCTGATGTTGATGTCTTTGCCTGCCCCGCCGTCTGGTGTTACTATGCTTCCTAGGTATGCGAAGGTATCTGTCTGTACCAGTTGCTGATTCCTTACTGATATGGGCTCAGGGTTGCTCACATTGAGCGTCATGACCTCAGACTTCTTTAAATTGATGTTCAAGCCCACCTGCTGGCTAAACTTATTAAGTCTATCCGTTTTTTCCTGGATGTGTTGATATGAATGTGCTAGCAGTGCAATGTCATCTGCATATTCCAGATCTTCCAATGTAGAAAATGTTGTCCATCTTATTCCTCTTGGACTGCCCTCTGTTGTCTGGCGCATCACCCAGTCTATGACTGTTAAAAATAGAGTGGTTGATAAGGGGCATCCCTGTCGTACTCCTGTCTTCACCTCAAAGGTTAGGTTGCTCTGCCCAACACTACACGTAAAGTTGGCATAAAGGCTTTTTATGATTGACAATATGCAGCTTGGAATGCCATAAGCCCTCAGTATTTTCCATAAATTGTCCCTATGTATGCTGTCAAAAGCCTTTTCAAAATCAACGAAATTAATGTAAAGCTGTCTTTGCCATTCTGAGCACTGCTCTATAATGTTCCTGAGAGTGAATATATGATCTACACATCTTTTGTTCTTTCTAAACCTGCTTGTTCTTTCTTCAGTTTGTGGTCTACTGCCTTTGAAATTCTTTGTATAATTATCCTGCCTAGTATTTTGCTGGGAACTGAGAGAAGAGTGATTCCTCTCCAATTATTGCAGTCTGCAAGATCTCCCTTCTTGGGCAATTTGACAATTATTCCTTTGTTCCACTCTGATGGTGTTGTCCCCGTTTTCCAGACTTGTGCAAATAGTGGTTCTAATAGTTCTTTTGCTAGCTTAGGGTCTGTCTTAAACAGCTCTGCATTTAAGTTATCATGGCCCGGAGCTTTGCCGTTCTTTAACCCTTTGATTGCTGTGATGATTCTAAAATAGTTGTCACACTTGTGCACAATTCTCTCGAAGATTGCACGCTGATTTGTTCCCTGTATGTTTCCCATACAATCTGCCTTAATTATTCCGAAGATTATTCGCTTTGCACTTCTTTTGTAATGCGGCATCTCACAAGATCTTACGTCTTTGATTGTTTTATTTCTTTGTTCCATCACGTGATTGTTATACTTCGACAACTTTGAAATAACTAACTGTTATCCATGTATCTGCACACAGCAAAGCTTATCTCTCTGGAACAAAATAAACGTGGGCTAACTTCAATGAGTAGTAAATACCTACATAAACATACAAGCCCGGCCACCAAAATGCACTAATGTAACACATCGCGAATACAAACACAGGCACCTTCTGTCGGTGTTGACAAGAGAAGACATTACAGTATTCAAACCTTCAGTACATTCTCTTATGCATGTACTGTACTTGCCCCGTGTAGGTCCCGGGGGGGGGGGGGTGTCTCTGATGAAACAAAGAAACGATAGGACAACTGCTCCGTCAGGCAATGTTGTTCTTTTTCCTCGTTCGTCCTGAATAGGACGTTGGTTGCGTTGTGCCCGTTTACAGCGGAGCTGCGATATTTGCGCCTTTCGGCCGACACATCCGACTTCCGCACGGCATTTTTTGGGACCGGGTTAGCCTTCCCTCTTCGATCCCTACTCTCTCAGCCAGACTGCAGTGGTGCAGACTGTTTCCAGGACCACCACTTGGAGGCGGATTAGGGTCTTGGTCAGCTCTGGTTCGCTGACCCTGACGCAAGCAGTCAAGCTATGGGTGGCTGACTGCATTCTGTATTGCTGCGTCTTTGGGTCCCTATGTCGTTCAATTCGACTAAAATGAGGTTGTGCATAGGCTGGCCACCTCATAATGTAAAATAAATAGCTACATAAACCACCTCTACAGTTTGAATGTTTGGTACAGCGAGAGGACCAGCTGCAATGGTGGCTCCTTGCTTCATTTGGAGCGAATATGACAATAATGACGATGATATATTGTACTTGAACAATGAACAGACATGACAGTTATATCAATGGTGGAAGATTTATCAGCACGCTACAGAGCGTTAAATGTATGTTCGCAGATCATTCAACATATATGTGTAAAAGAAAGTATGATTTAGTGTGTAATCTATTGTGTGATAATCTATCATAGACATCACTTCGAGGATTACGTCAATTTTGACCTTGTCCATGAACTCGTTAAGTAAGTAAGAGTTCTAATGGTTGAAAGACAAGGGGAAACAACAAGGAGATAAAAAAAAAAACTCTGACACAACGATGGCAAGGTAAACAATGGTAAAGCAATCTAACATGTCATTAATTTGTCATTACTACTTGACATTGTTAGAAAATGTATGCTGGCAGGCGCCTACACTTAACTCCAAACAGACGCAGTACCCTTTTGTAATTATAATGATATCTGTCAGAACTATGGTCACATCCTACGGAACCGATTGCCGCAGCGCGGATGGTGGTGACAGGTGTGAGGTAGTTTTGAGATTCTATTTTCACATCTGTCCACGTAGCTAGGCCAGCGCCGTTCACATCTCCAGCCCTGTATACGCACGCCCTTGAACAGCTATGTGGTTTGCTTAAGGCGGTCTGGTTTGGAAAGCGATGTTCAGATTTGGTCGGCTAAAACAGGTGCCGATCGAGAATAAAATGTGCCTGTTTGGGTCCCTTACTACTTGGAAAGTCCAAGTATTGAAAAGAGTAAATATTGAACCCTGGCTAGACCAGCGTTATTTTTGTCCGCGTTATTTTTAGAAATTCTATTTTGGCTCAGAATGTCACACTGACGCTGAAACAAACGGGCGGGGGTAATCAGAAATGCGACTATCTTAGCACTCAAGTATTTAGGGGCAAACTTTTTTCAGAATCTGTCGCCAGCTTCACCAGTCAAAAATGGAAGCTGCTACGTAAACATCAACGGAATTGAAACACCGCCATGAAGCATATTTGCAGTACTATAAACAGGTTCCAAATCTTCACTGCTTTGTTTTAATAAGGAGGGTAAGAATTTGACTTGGCTGCCCAGTTGAACCGAAGAATAGAAGATACTGTTTATTTTTAAATTGAGGCGTACAAATAATTATTGATTACAGCTGCTTTTTTTAAAATTCATACATTTTAAATTATTTACTTTGTCTTTTACACGATCAAAAATCAACATTAACGTGTCAAGATTGTCTCTGTTTCCTCTCTCTCGCTCTCTCTCTCTCTCTCTCTCTCTCTCTCTCTCTCTCTCTCTCTCTCTCTCTCTCTCTCTCTCTCTCTCTTTCTCTCCATCTCCTTTTAACCTCTTTCTCACCCCGACTTCATCCTTACTGCCCTCCTCCTTTCTGATTTATAGATGCAACGGAGTCGTCAGTGTTAATTATGAAGTTTCCTTTGTTCATCTTTCGATGCTCACAACTTTTAGCGTGTCTTCTGCTTCTACGTTAAACCATGGAACATTTGAACCACACATTCCAAAAACTAAAATCGGAGCTAAATACACAGTAAAATTGTGACAATATCGGTAAGCTTTAACAAAATTCTTTACATTTTTGATAATCTAAAACAGTAGTAGTGTTAGAATAAGATTTAAATATTAATAAAATGGAGGATAGTATGGCGCTCTCTCTGACAAAATTCTACACCTCAGAGTTAGAAGAGGAGTAAGTAAGTAACTGGTAAACGTATTAATTTAAAAAATAATACCATTAAAATGTTAATTAAAACAATTAGATTGGAAGCGCAGAATTCATTGACAAGTCACAGATAGGCCAGCCCTTCGCCGATTATACACTGACGTAGGTGGAGATTTGCCAGTGCTACGGAGTTCGTGCACTGTGCTGAGATCCTCATTGTGTGATCTAAAGGAGGATATGAGAGCACTTATGCGTTGTCCGTGTACAACGAAGATGGTTCTTAAAACCAAAACCAAACCCAACAGGCGGGAAAAAAAATAATTTATACAAATGTGGGTGACTTGATTTTGTACTGCTATTCTTGACACCTCGGTCATCTTATTCTATCTCCATTTTTGGCAAAAAATGACCTGAGGTCATAAAGTGATGTCATTTAAGCTACTCTATCATCCTACAAAATATCTTACAGTTATCCCTTATCCCATCCCAACTAACATAATTACCGATGTATGTTACTTGGGTCGGTCTCACTCAAAATAGTAACTCGCGCCAGAAAAAAAAGTGCGCAACGTACGGTATGCAACTTGCGCGGCGTGGGTGTTATATAAAACAAATAATAATAATAATAATAATAATAAATTCTTTAAGCGCCAAACACGGCGCATAAGGCAGAAACCAGTGCTCTCCAGGTTGTTCGTTGTGACGCCACTCCTCTTAGCTCTTGCACATTATTTAGGCCCAACGTTCTTCCTTCTCTTATTATTGTTCTTCTGAGTGTTTCTTTTGGTCTTCCTTTTTTCCTCTTACCCTCAGGAACCCAAGTGAGCGCCTGTAGTGGTATTCTGTTGTTTTGCATTCGTAGGACATGACCGATATATGACCATCGTCTTTTCCTTATATAGTCGGAGACATATTTCTGCCTAGAGTCTTCTCTTATTTGTCGATTAGTCTTGAATTCTTTCCAACTGATGTTCATGAGTTTTCTAAGACATTTGTTCTCGAATGTATTCAGCTTGTTCTCCAATGATTTTGTTATTTTCCAACTCTCACAGCCGTATGTTAACACTGAGATAGCATTTGAATTAAACAGACGAAGCTTGGTATGTATATTCAATGATCGTAATTTCCAAATGTTAGATAATCTATTGAAGGCGCTAGCTGCCAAAGCAATTCTAGTATGGATTTCTCTTGTTGTGTCACCATCCTGAGTCATTTTACTGCCTAAATAATTGAAACTTTCAACTTTCTGTAGCCTTTTTTTTTTTTCCCCGTTCAAGATGATATCAAAGGTCTCGTTAGAAAAGTTCATAGCTTTAGTTTTAGAGGCATTTATTTGGAGACCAATTTTAACCGAGAGATGACACAAATTATTTATTGCTTCTTGGGATTGTCTTGGTGTTGAACTTAAGAATGCTACATCATCTGCGAAATCCAGGTCCCCCAGGAATTTTCCATTTGTCCATTTTATACCCAATTGTTCATTGTGGGTATAGTTTCTCATAACCCAATCAATAGCTATTCCAAAAAGTAGTGGTGACATAATACAGCCTTGTTTCACCCCTGTTTCTACTGTAAACCATTCTGTATTCCCTTTATTTGTTCTAACACAACATCTTGCATTGTCATATAGCGCTTTGATTATATTCACATATTTTGTTGGAAAACCATAGATTGTAAGTATCTTCCACAATGATGGGCGGTGTAGACTATCAAAGGCTTTTTGAAATGATCTTTTCATAAAACAAATACTTTGGTTTTATTTTTTTTTATTCTTTCACGAAATTAGTAGCGCTCGACAAAGAAAAAGTGCGTAAACATTGGTGTGCATGAGCCAATAACATACCAAAGTGAATTGTATTTTCGGACACTGCCAGCTCTGTGTCGCCCTCACCCGATGTACAAATCATGAAAACTTCTTCTTCTTCTTCTTCGTTCGTCCTGAAAAGGACGGTGGTTGCGTTGTGTCTGTTTACGCCTAAGCTGTGATATCTGCACCTTTCGGTCGACACATCCGACTTCTGCACGGCATTTTTAGGACCGGGTTTGCCTTCCCATTTCGATCCACACTCGCTCAGCCAGACTGCACTGCTGCAGACTGTTTCCAGGACCACCACGTGGAGGTGGAGTGCGGTCTTGACCAGTTCTGATTCGCTGGTCCTGACGCAGGCAGTCAAGCTATGAGTCTGTGGTGGGTTTTGATGTTATTACAGTTTGTTGTTAAGAAATCTTAGTGTACTGAATGAGGTCAGCTGTGAAGGTCCCTGAATATAATAAATATTATAGTAAATTTCCAGGGCACCTTTCTACTACCACCCCTGTGATCTCATTCAGACTTATTCTAGATAGAATGTAAGATGACTACGTTTTGTGTCTAGGGTTATGAAATGTTAGTGTAAGGTTACATTAACCAACTAAACATATAAACAATTATACAATTATTTTATTATCTAATACAACACAACAGTACCACGACAATCACATACGAACTACACTTTAAAAGACTATCTTTAGTAAGTCAGTGGTTGAAAGTTGGGTAAAGTTAATTTTTACAATTTATTGTCCTGAATCTAATTTATTTTGAATCAGGACTGACAATCAAAAGTGAAATCAGAGAAGTTAATTACATCAATCAATTTACACAATGGATCTTCTGACCATAATACACATATTATTATTATATAAGGGTGTAGTTGTATTTTCTAATTGAGGGGGCTTCTAGTATACACTGGTAGATTGTTTATACTCATCATTTCTTAATGTTGTTTGTAAGTTTCTGTGGACACTGATGGAATGTTTATATCACTATTCCCAGTCGCTTATTTTTAATAAAATTCAAGTTGAGCGATCAGGTGCCAAAACATGCACCTATCTTTGCAATATGATGTAGGAATCTTCCTGCACTTCGCTGAACGACAACCTTCAGCTCCCACTCCTTCAAGAATGATGGTGGTCTACAATTTTCTCCGCAATAGGCAAGACTGTGGCATGAATCTAACGGCCCACTGTAGTCTGGCACCAGTCATTGACAGCAACCAAAAACCTCTGAAATCAGAAGGATATGCCTCCTTCGTAATCAACAGCCTACAATACTATTCTACATCCAGTACAGGCACAGTACAAACAAACATGTAAGATCAGCTCTTTACGACACTCCATTTCACCAGTTTCTTTTGATGTGACCAGGTATACCAGTATTCCTCTCACCTAATAGTTACAACGCCTCTGCAATTCCAGCACTAATCTGTTTTCCATACTATAGGATAGGTGTTATGCTCCTGATGATAATCATATATAATTTGGTGGGTCTACACCTCTCTGATAGTCTTTCATATGCTGGATCAATCTCTAGACTCTGTTTTGAGTCTGCCATAGACTCACTTACTTACAGTAATAGGTTAGTATCTCACATTCAAATTTTATTTTAAATAAAATGTTAATAAAGTCAATCTTACCACAGATGCAAGGAAATATACACAAGTAAACGATGACTAGGCAATAGAATATGGCACATTTTCGATCTGCCCTCTGTCCAGGCGTTTCCTATGTTAGAAAATTCTCCGCCTGCTCTCATCGATCTTGCTTTACACAAAATTTTATTGAAATGGCAGTGAATAGTCCCCGTTTCGTGCTAATATCTACTGCTTTGCCCAATGGGACCATGTTTACATTTATTTTTGAATCAATCTATTCAAATAACAACTCCCACTATGTTACCAAGGCAAATATATTTTTAGTTTTAGGTCAACCAATCATACTTCGCCTTCCTTTAAAATCCACCCAATCAAATATCTTGTACCTTTTAACCTCATTTACCCAAAGTTGTTTTTTTCAAACCATGCCATTAAAAAAAATAAGCAGGCATGATCTTTCCTGACAGTCTGGTCGGATCCTCTATAGTATTATGGCTATAATTAGTTAATTAATGGACTATTTGCGTAACTACTACCATAGTCTTTGTCAGCAAGTCCTAAGGTACACGAATATATGATTTATAAGGGGCTAGTTAGCTTGGTTCAGAAGTACATTTTTTATTTTCTATGTTAGTTTTTATTTTTATTTTTAATCTACTACCCGTTCAATTCTTTTCCATGTGCTGTCCTCTCTATTTACGTGATAATTACGTCATTCGCAATCAGAGCTAAGGTCGTTTTAGTGACACGAGTTGTCTACATGTTCTAACTTTTTCCTCGTATTTTTGGGAATCGCCCTAGGCAAGGCTTTGCGAGTTGGTTTTATTTTTAGAAACGATGTTAGACGCGATTAGCATTTGGGGCCATTTATCACCCTCTCTCTCCCCCTTTTACTATATATTCTATCACCGAGGCAATTATTGTTTGAACCTTGGGAAAAAGTGTTAGGTTTTATCCAAGGTCAAATTTGAAAATTTCAGTATCTTCCATTCGGCTATAAGGCTTAGCAAAACCGGCATATTAGCTGGCGTGGGCGAGCAAGACGCTGGACTCAATTTTTATTTTCTATCTTATTTTGACTTTACGCACTATCTTGTTATATTATAATTTAGATATTGTATTTAGAAATCACTACAGAGTCGCTGACTGCGTTCTCTATTGCTGCGTATTTGGGTCCCTCATGAAAACTTGAAAGTTTTTGTTAAAACCATTTATTATCGGGGAACTCTCTTTGAAAACAATCCACTCACTTTCACACGAAATGTTGTCATCAAAGAATTTTTAAATTGAATCTAAAATAACATAATTCTCGCCGTATGTACGTTGGTCAGAGCTGAGGAATGCAACCGTGTTGAAAAATTGTATTGTTTCCATTATATATACTCTCCCGAAAATAGTTACAATCAACAAAGAAAAGCGTTCAAATGACGGTGTTCATGAACAGTTTGATTACACTGTATAATAGAAAGAAACCAAATACACTCTAAGAATGTACTTCTATCTGCTCATCTGGGAACGGAAACAGCACACGATAATTAAAAACCTGTCAAGTTTGACGGGTTATTGCTAGTACGAGAACATATTTTCCAAAAAAAATAATTTTGATTGAAACGTTTGTTGGATTTTAATTATTCTAGGTCCAATCACATTTATACTGCTTTATTCCATCTCCTGATCTGCCAATCAAACTAGTCATCACTTGATGTTGTGAATCACTATGGAGACGGGAAGAAACAAATTCGCTACCGCCGCTGTTTTAAAGCTGATCTGGTGCAGGTTTAATGCAAGGGGAGCAACTGAAGTGATGGTTGCATGCTCCTTAAGAGGAAAAGTGACATGGGAGGTTGCACAGCCATAAGGGTCAGAGTATGCGAAGTATTTTGCTTGAACACCTTTGGTAAATCACAGATACGACTCAACTACTTCTGTACGAAGTTAAGATGTCTTGATACAGGCATACCAAAGTCATTTGTAAGAGGAAAAAATGCAAACAAAATTGATGTGGTCACCCTCCAAGAAGGGCGGAAACAAATCAACTCTTTTCCTACGAGAATACCATCACATTACTGTAGAGCTACCTCTAAAAGCGTACCTTGAAAAACGGCTTAAGCTCAGCAAGATGTATGGGTTTTATGTTACCCACTGTGAAGAAAGAGGCATCCAGCACGTCAAAAAACATAAGCATAATGAAATATTCAATACAGAATTATACATTAGTTTTCTATCCTCAAAGATAGACAGATATGTTAGGTGTGAACTTGTAAAGGTAGAAGTACGGTATGTCTGAAGATAAAGAAGAATTAGAAATACACCGGAACAATGTTGAACAAAGCTGAAGCTGACAGAGAAGAGGACAGACATAACAAAAGCAAGCCAGAGTTTTATTTTGACATAGAAAATGTGTTCACACTCCCGAAATGTGGTGTTCCCATTTTTCTTCACAAACACAAGCTGTGACATTCAACCGAACCGTCACTTTGTCATTGACAGGGAAATCTTACTTTGCTCTGTAGCATGAACTAGGAACTGGCAGATCTGGAAACAATATGAGAAAGCTATTAGAGATCATCATGAACTCACAGAGATGACTCTTTGGTCAGATGCTTGTGTACCACAAAATATGAATTCTATAATGACTCTAGCTCTGGCATTGTTTCTTTAAAAACATCAGATTAAACTTCTGATTCAGCAGTGCGTAGAACCAGCTCATAGTTCCACCCAAGAAGTGGACAGCGTCCATTATGTGATTAAACGACACGTCAGGCACTATGAAGTATACTGTCCTCTTAGCTTGATTAAAAGACTAACATAAATGAACAACACGCTATTATGCAGGAAAATACATTCTTTGACTACCAAGAATGTGCAAACAACAAACAAACAACAAAATTACTCTTTTCGAACTGTCCATTTACATGCTTAAGACAGCTGCAGATATGCTCATCTGCATACAATTGAATACAAGCTGTGTCATTCAGCCACAGAATGAACTGCAGTATCATTAAGATCTCGCAAGAAGATCCACTGGAGCATTCGTGTGCCAAATGAAGTAGCGCTAAGGAAACTGAAAGCGTGACCTATGACAACAGAGAAAAAACAAATCTGAAGAGCATGTTCAGATACACACCACAGCTGTACAGAGATTTCATGAGCACCTGCTTAAATCATGATTTCTCTG